>OX632361.1:1796760-1931760 GCA_951751655.1 Ophion costatus | reverse complement strand
TACAATACTTTATATAATTCAAAATTGGAAATTAGCAAAACGAATTACAAATTACAAATCACCACTAAAAAGGTGGCTGAGTAGGCGCTGTTTGAGTACATTCAGTGAGGACGAAGTAGTGATTTCAGGAGGAAGCGAATGCCAAAAATATATCGCGGATAAAAGGAAAGACTTTCTGAAGGTTGAGGTTCTATGTGTGGGAATATGAAAAACTTTAAGTGCAGGCGTTGAGGACGGGTCGATGCTCCAGATTCTAAGAAAAGTTCGGATAAATAGCTAGGGGTGTTTCCATTAAGAATATTATATACAAAGATACCGAGGAAGTATGGGCGCCTCGCACTGACTGCAAGCCAGCCAAGCTGTCTACGATAAGCGGTAATGTGTTCATCCCTACGTAGATTGAAGATAAATCTAATAGCACAGTTCACTAGCTGTTGTAATTTCGTGTTCATTTCGCTCGTTGAGTCATTGTGGACGAGGCAGCGATAGTCCAGATTGGGAAAAATAAGAGACACAACCAGCATAATTTTAAGGGGGGATTGTCTTTTTTTTTCGCAAAATTTACCGCTTTTTGGGAATTTTTTTGTGAAGAAAGTATACAACGGAAAACTTGTGAAACTTGGCATATAGTTTTATTGATCTGTTTACTACATACAAAAAAATATTTAAACAATTTCATCAAAAAATCCGCCTCCCACCCCCCTCGACGCGCGATGGTCCTTTTTTGATGGTGTGCACGATTACAGCCTTCACGTTCATCCTGCAACAAAAACCCAAAAAGCATTTTACTTTAGACACATATAGCTATCGTTCGATGAAGGGAAAAAAAAAAAATTGACGATTTGGTGACGTTTTGAACTTGAAGTATCGATTTTTCGAAAAAAATTGATCGATTTTTTGTTATAAATAAAAAACTATTAAACGTATTGCTTTTTTGCTTCATCAAACGATAGCTATATGTGTCTAAAGTAAAATGCTTTTTGGGTTTGTACTGACTTTTGGGGTTGTAATTGGCTTAATAACCCCTGTGGTAGTATTAAGCCAATTGGAAACATTGTCATTTACGGCTTGTGTTCGGTCAAATAAGTATGAGAAAATCCATTCAAGCACCGCAATAGAGAACCCGATTATCCGAAGTTTCACTAGCAAATTTGTCCATGAACAATTCTTGCGAGAATTTTTGAGAGCTCACACAGGTTGGCAATCGGGCGAGTATCAGACAGGGACTGCGGTACATTCACCTTAAGAAAAGGGCGGATAAAGGTACGCTTCCATGTTCTCGGAAAGTACGAAAGTGTTAGTGAATCATTGAAAAGAGCCGCCAAAAGTGGAGCAATCCTAGAGAGAGCCTTGTGAATAGCAAATAGAGAAATGCCATCAGGTGCAGCAGGTTTCTCCAAGGATCGATTATCGAGATATTTTTCGAACTTTGCAGTAGTTGCTCGTTCAATTTAAGAAAAAAAACTGAGAAATTTCAAAAAATTCGAATCTTTTTAAATTTGTAAAACTTTTCTGGAAACCATGGTGACTAAAATGGTCATGGTGATTAAAAGTTCATACCCCCAAGCTGTATTCACCAGTCGATCTGAGAACTTGTACGCGATTAACTCTCGATATTTTCTGCGAAGGTTATCAGGGATACAAAAAACACTTTTTTCAAAAATGATCTTTTGTTTGGAAGAAAAAACAATTAACAGTTTTTTTCCAAAACTAATATTTTTTGGTAAATTTTTTCTACGTTTCGGTAAACAAAATCAATCTAATGTTTTTGTAAACTCATTTTTTTGCATTTTCGATCATGCCTAGTTTTAAAAAAAAGCTGTTTTCCATAACCCTAATAACCTTCGTAAAAAATATGGAGAGTTAATTGCATAAGTGTTGTCAGATCGACTATTCAATACAGTTTGTGAGTATCGATTTAATTGATGCAATTAATTGCAAATTTACACTTCACTTTACGGTTGACTGAAAACCAGCAGTGCTATAGCGACTCGTGCACCGTCATTTTCTATTCTGTTAACAAATAACCTTTTTTGCATACTTTAAGGATGTTGAGTGACTATGAAACATGTTAATGTTAATTCTTCAATAAATAGCTTCTTAATCGTCATGAAATTTTTACACGACCTCCTGAATACTTCATGTAAAAACATAGAAAATTTTCAGAATTCTATCATCATTACTTCAACCTCCTTAAGGGTTGAAATAAAAAATGATAAGAAAATTCGGAAAATTTGGTATGTTTTTGTATGAAGTATTTAAGAGGTCGTGTTAAAATTTCACGACGATTAGGAAGCTCGTTATTAAAAAATGAACATTTTGTTAAGAACAATTTTTAAAAGAAATAAAAAAAAATGTATCAATAAACTTCGTTTTGTTTCCGTTGCTTTCAGTATATTGTAGATATTACAAAATTGAGAAGTCAAAAAAAAACTTATTGCAAAGTTACATCAGTTTCCATAAGACAGCATTTAATTTGTGAATGTTAATTGTTCAATAACGAGCTTCCTAATTGTCGTGAAATTTTTACACGACCTCTGAAATACTTCATACAAAAACATACCAAATTTTCAGAATTTTATCATCATTTGCGATTTGGGACTCAACATCCTTAATATATATCTAATAAAGCGTAAAAGTTCTTTTCACTATTTTTTTTTCTGCTTTCATTGGACAAAAATGCAAAGGTTACGGTTAAGATTGGAGGTGCAGGATATGTAAAGGAAAAAATGAGACATTGGAGCACCTAATGACATGTAAAAAAAAAGGTAGAGCGTTAGTATCAGAGAAAACAAGGAAGAAAATAGAGGAGTCGATGGAAGGAATTGATGATTTGGCAGTAAAGGTGGAAATCATAAATATGCTGGGAGGAAAAATATAAATAGGGACATGCGAGTATTTTAGGGAAATAGAGGAAATATGCGGAAAGATGAGTAAGGTGGATGGGGGCGAAGAGATCGACGGAGTGACCGAATAAATGACGAAAGGAAGAAGGTGAAAATAATAAGGAATGTAGGGAGTAGATAATAAGTCAAAAGTATGTATGTGAAATTAACATGTCTTGTAAAAAGCTGTGCGAAAAAGTTGTGCAAATGAAACTCGATACTAAGTATTAGAAAAATGGTTGACTCCATGAAAATTCTATTCAATTTAAATTAAAAAAAAAATCAAGTAGATCCATTTAGTGGATTCAATTAAATTCTTTTTTGAACAGATGAAACCGAAACACAGATTTATTAGGATTAAATAAAATATTTAGTAATTGGGCAATTTTAAAGAGATTTTAATTTGAATAAATAAATATATTTAAAGTAAATAAAACTTGTAACGCAAAATGTAAGTTGGGCCATGTCACAGCGAATGCAAGACATATGGAATGAACTACTACTACTACTATTTAAAATAAATAATTCCAGCGATGCAAAGCTCATCTGTGAGCTGCATAATAAGTTAGCGCACAAGAATATTTTATATAAAAATTATATCTACTTATCAAATTTTAATATCGTATTGCAAGATTTGTATTCTAATAAATCGAAAAAATAGTTTTAAAAAAACGCAAGAGGCGAACATTAAGTCGGGATTCTACTTTGAAACCATCAAAAAAACGCTATTTTCGTGAATTTTTTCTGAGAATACTATTAAAGATATCGATATGGGGTTTAAACTGTTCAATAAATACACTCTTTGAGTACATAAAAAAAAAATGTTTTAATGTATTTTATTAATTTTTTGTACACGTAAAATATGTTTAAAGCCAACGCCTCGAAAAGCAGGTACCGTTGCCGTGGTCGTGAAATCTTCCCGACGGATGGTCTGAAACAAAAAAATCAAATAGTTTCATGTTCAGTATGTCTTCAGGAACCGACCTAACTAGAATATTTTATATACGTGCAAAATTAACAAAATGGCGACTAAAATACGAAAAAAAATGCGTTTTTTTTGGGTCTTGTTTTGCAATAAAAAAATAGTTCTAATCAAAATTTTAAGTTGATTGTAGTTAGGTCGGTTGGTACGCACATATAGAATATGTGTTCCAAATTTCATAAGGATCGGTTCAGTACTTTTTGAGTTATCACGACCACGGTACTTGAAAATGTCGTTTCGAGAAAAACGCGTTTAAAGTTTTGGTGAGTGATAAATCGTAGAAAAAATGATCTTACCCTCAATCAGCGATGCCTGGGCCATATAATATGCCTTCGACGTGTTCCAGGTGGGTGTTTTCATCCAATTTAGCCTTTTCAAAGTTTCAAAGTAGAATCCCGCCTTAATGGAACGATATTAGTCTACAGACGATCGGTGAGTCAATACTCGGCCGAACATTGGCCCTGTATCGACAAACCAATAATTGGCAAGTACTTCACCAAACTTTGGCCATTGGCAAATTGGTCATACTTCACCAAACATCGGTCTCGTACCGACAAACCAACGATTGGCGATTCTATACTTCGCCAAACCCTCGGTAAATAAAAGAATTGATGTTGGAGTTGTTGCATGGAAAAAAATAATTATAAGAGAAATATTTTGTTTATTCGGTTACACAAACGATAATATTCGATGTATTTCTATAATATAATAGGTATTATATGTACTTAATACAAATTATTTTTTCACGCTGAACTAAATGAATTAAGTACTTTCGCAAAATGTGATTTGGAAAACGTCCAGACGTCCGAATTTTCTTCACTTATCTTTGCTTGTGGTAGCTAAGAGGGATTTTCGCCTGGCGAGGATTGTGGCGGATAATTGGATTGAGTCTGTGATGAGCACAGAGGTGTTGATTGTGGTGGATCGGTGGGTTGAGTTTGTGGTATCAGCTGTGGCTGAGAAGAGTACTGAGGATTCAGTGACGTTTCTAAGGAGTAGACCAGTCCATAGTCTGGTGATGGGTTCGATTCGGAAGAATGTTGTGAGTACGGTGATGTCTTTGGGTGCGAAATAAATTGTGGATTTGGTGATGATCGTGGGGAATAAGCGAGTTGATAGGCTGGCGGTGGGTTCGATTCACAAGAATGTTGAGAGTACGGTGATAATTTTGGCTGTAAAATGAATGGTGGATTTGGTGATGACTGTAGGAAATGAGCGAGTTGATACGCTGTCGATGGATTTGATCCCGAGGAACATTGTGAGCTCGGTAGAGGTTGCTGTAATAAATCTTGTTGTTTGAGATTGTAAACGTACCTATCTATTTCCAACATTGCTTTTTCTCTTGTGCTTTCTTTAAGGGTTCGAAGTTTTTTACACAGCAAATCGGTATATAAAGAGCATTCGTCTCGTTCGGAACTTTGTGCCATAATTTTTAAATAATTGTACACCTCATCTATTCGCTTCTCGGCCTCCCCCTCTTTATCAGTCTTTCTTCGCTTTGGTACTTTTTGAGGCGATTCGAACGACGATTCTTTCTGCTTTTTGTCACCATCATCGTCTTCCCTGCCACTGTGTTCCTCAGGTACCTCGATATCCTTGAAAGAAAGAAAAAAACGTCAGTTATTAGTAGTGCATTTTTTCGGGTGAATGGTTGAAGTTGGAAGAATAATTCAGCCCCACTTGGAACGTTTCTGGTTGCCTAGAATCGATATACGGCATGCGAGTCTCAATTTAGAATCGTTCCCACAGTAGATCAGGATACATAAACTGTCGCGGCACGTTTAGCATAGTTTTATTGGCATCAGTTGATGTCGAGTACAGTTTTATATTTGCAAAGGTTGGATACCAGGGAAGAATAAGCGACTGTGGTATCTGCAGAAACTCATAACTATACAAACAAATTTGTCGCAATGAATTGAATCTCCCTGCTCCAGTTTGTTACTCGAGAAATAAGAGTTACTTCCAGGTGTTATTACGGTAGATAGTGCTTTTGTTCTAACCTAAAAAAATGACGAAGTCGCGTGCTGGAGTTCACGACAGCGAGGAAAGACTATCGCCTTTCGCAAGCGCGAAGAATCGTGAACATATAATCAGCATCGTGTCAAGCATTACCACAGTATTGAGAAAATCATTCCTATCGCAGCTAGATAAAGTAACAACAATTGCCATGACATCTGCTTTATTGCGTAACTCCTTAAGGAGGTATAAAATGTTCAGGCAAATATACGAGCTTGTTGGCACTCTTGACACTGAAAGCATAGTTGCGATTCGTCCCGGTCAGGGGGCTGACACTGGGATAAATTCTCTTAACAGTAACGTGTCCCCGTTATTGTCGCCTCGTAACTGACCCACCATGCGGCGCTAGTAGTCACCCGCATGACCCCCACTCCGCAATGCACCTCACCGTATTATTTCGTCATCTTTTTCGTCGCGCGAACCAAGTGAATATTTCTTTTCTTTTTCTCGATCTGTCATTGTTCTCAAAAAAAAATCGTAGTGTGGTATTACAAAGTGATAAAATAATAAACAATTTTAGTGCAGCGATAAAATAAAAACAATTTTTGTGGTTTTTGTGCTCAAGTTTGAGAATGGCTGCGTGCGCGGTGCTTGGCTGCACGTCAGGTTATCAATCCAACAAGGAAAAATCGCATCTCTCGCGTCAAATGCAAATTATACAGACGCTGCGCGACTGAAGTGGGGGTCGTGCGGGTGACTACTAGCGCCGCATGGTGGGTTCGTTTACGCGGCGACAATAACGGGGACACGGTAGACCCAGCAGTGCCAGGGGGCCGGTTTATAGAGAATTCACACTGAACACTCGAATTCCCTGTAACCACTGCGGACAGTACCAAGAAGACCGAGTCTTTCTGCAAAGACTATGAGAGATAATATTGAAAAATATTTTTACTCCAATGGTGAGTTTAATGGGAAAATGATTATGGGCAATATGTAGGTAGATGCACGTAGGTAGGATTCAACCTCAACAAATAAAGACTTGATAAAAACTTACCTCGAAGTTTTTTGTTTTCTTTGGAATATACATGTCATCCAGAAACATGGACATATATAGGTAAAACGGCCAGTCTGGCTTATAAACGTGTTCAGCTCCGTTTCCAGTAGTTTGCGAATCCTTCACTTTGGTGCGCAACCGTCTGTAGGTAGACATTAAGTTGTCTCTTTTCCTTTTCAATTCTTTTATCGGTATATCACCGTCTCTTAATTGTGATTTTATTCTACTCCATGCGCCATACGAGTCATTTTTATTTTTATGTTCCGCTGTGTTGAAGTTCCACAGCGATGGCTCGTTTTGATATAGGTTTAAGAATTCAAACGTCAATTTGTTGGTCCACTCCATCGCTACTATACACGATGCGACTGCGACCGCATTCGGCAACGAAGTGAACAAGCCATGACACGCTCGTCCCCCGTTGATACATGCACGCAGGGACCGCCGCGCACGTACGCACGCACGCGCACTCACTGCGTCTTCGAAGTTACTGACCTCGGCGGATCGGGTTCACTGCTACGCACGAGCTCGCACGAGCACGGACACACCCTCCTCCCCACGGTGCGTTGGTGCGGGCGCGCCCCTGAAACCTCGCACCGTGGGAACGCGGCCTATGTTAAGCCTGCGTCCACACCATGCGCTTCCACCGGAGCGTTTTTTCCGGGTCAATAGCGTATGCGTAGTTCAAGAGGGAATGATACCTTATCGCGGTCGGTATGGTAGAACGATTATAGATTCCCACGAATCTCTGAAACGGCTCTTCAGATCCCGTCGAAACTTTGCCAAACGACGTCAAATAGATAGACGAACGGCTGTCTTCTCCTCAAATTTTCCGAATTTGAGAAAAAAAAATGTAGATTGAGTTGTCATGAGCCAATCTACATTCTTTTTCTCAAAATCAGAAAATTTGAGAAGAAGAGAGCCATTCGTCTATCTATTTGACGTCGTTTGGCAAAGTTGTGACGGGATCTGAAGAGCCGTATCAGAGATTCGTGGGAATCTATAATCGTTCTACCATACCGACCGCGATAAGGTATCATTCCCTCTTAATACTAATATTACATTATAGATCCGGTAAACAAAGCTTCGGCAAGACCGCATAGTGTGGATCCGGTTTGAGGAGGTTGGCGCGTCAGCCGCTATCCAAGATTTTAAAAACATATACATATATACAGGGTGTCCCAGAACTGAATGCGTTCCTTGAATTGGGGGGTTGGGTGTGGAATTCTGAGTCGATTGATATAAGCATGTGTGGGTCTTGGATCAACCCTTGAATTATTATTAATGTTTAAAGGCGGGCCAATCAGGTGCGCTCGATGAGCCAATGTACGTCTTGTAGGTGCGGTGCTTGTAGGTGCGGTGCTCCCACCAAGCCACTCAGAATTTCACCCCTAACCCCCATTTCCGGGAACGCGTTCAATTGTGGGGCACCCGTTATACAGGATGGAAATAGAACACCTGAATATCTCTGATGAATTTGAAAGTACGAAGTATGTACATAACGGAATTTGAATGATTCGGAAGGACGCAAATGGCTATCGTAATACATTTTTTTAATTCAATTTTTTTTCGTTTTTTTTCAAGGTTGTCAAAGGTTTTTGCTAATGGAGTGGCATTTTTTCCCCTTGCACATTGTAGCCGGTATATAAACGAACTTAAGCATGTAACGTAGTATGACCTTTAACGTAAAAATATTGAATTAATAATAATTTAGCCTGTAAGAGTTTTTTCTTTCTTTCTGTTACGCTAAATGAGTCCTGTGAGCTGGGTTACGTTTAAATGTATCACAATAACACAGCAGAGTAACAGGTTCGGTGATGAAGATTTACAAAACACCTTCACCCATTCGTACGCATACAATCGTGTTTATGAACTACTTATTATTTTGAATACCTTCGTGCTATCCGATTTCTGAAGTTTCTAACATTTCTAACCGATCAGTTTATAGGGAACGTTTCACAATGCGTTACTACTCGAAGGAAGAAAATATGATTTAGCGTAACAGAAATAAAACAAAAACTCGTTGAATTATTATTTCATTCAATGAAATAATAAAAACTCACGAAAATAATAAAAAAGCACGAAACTCGAGTAAGATCGCTTAACTCGAAAAGTATGGCCCTAGGACGAAACATCAGGCGGAGAAACTCTTTTAATTTTCGATTTTGAACTTGATTGAATTTATCAAGCATTTTTTGTGATTTTTTTTTCGACATGTTTTTAACTAAATCTCGTAGAATCGGTCAAAAAAATTGATTGTCGTATTTCTAAAACTATTGAGTTAGAGACAAAATATCAAAAGTGGGAATTGTTGCAGTGTTTCGTTTTAAATACATTCAAATTTTTTCGGATTATTTTACAATGTTGTAAAACCTCCTAGATGACCTAAAAAAAACATTGCAAACATAATTTTTTTTTAATCTGTTAAAATGTCAATGCACTCAATTGTTTGGACGATTGTCTGAGGTAAGCCAAACATTTTTTTTTAATATAAAAAGAGTTTCTCCTCCTGATATTTTGGGCGGAACATCATACTTTTAAAGTTACGCCATCAGAGTTTCGAGCGGATATAGCAAAAAAAAGGATCTCTTCGGAAAATCCTTAAAAAATTTCTGGCGTTCCAGTATGAACTTCCACAACGTTTTACTTTTCTGACATATCCTGTTAAACCTTATAGTTCTTGAGTTACGTTGCATGGTCTAAATTTTCCTTTTTCAGGCAAAAATGATATAACTCGAGGGGAAAAAAACGTACGCAACTTAAATAAAAACGAAACTGGAGCATCAGCTACCCTTGCAGGCTTGTCATGGATAAAAACGACAGCAACATTTTCAATAAGTTATGTGCCCAATTGTCGAAGATCGAAAAATAGCCGGAATCAGTTATACGTATAAAAGTGCGTACCGGGTCGAAAAAAGATCATATAAAATATTTAAAAAAGCAAAACAAAGCTGAATTTGTTCCTTTCAAAGCGCCGTTTGTTAAATGTTGTTATCTTTTTTTTGACAAAGCTATCGAACTTTTAGTGGGGCAAGAAATGTCGACTGGAGTATCAAAACGTTTGAGCTGTAGTAACGCGGAAAGTAAAACCTTGTTGCAATTTGATTTTTTTTCGTATCTCGTTCCGTTAAAGAATTATCGCCGAAAAACGAGCAACACCCCCATTTTTGAGGGTGCGTTCACCCCTTTGTAATCGGGTCTCGTCGATATGAAAAGATACGTGTCGCCTATTTCAAGCCATTCTACAAACATGCCAAATTTAATCGAAAACGGAATACATCGCGACCTTTCCTTGTTAGTGTTTACGAATTTTTTGCAATTTTTTTCACCACAATACACCAGAGATAAAAAATAGTTTAATGTATGTAATGTTACGTGCGGTTAGATGGGCAAGACGGTCATCCTACAGGTGATGTAATTTTGTTGGCTATTTAGTACCAAGATAAACCATTTCTAACAACGGATCAACGTAAACTAAACCTTTGTAAACATTTAGAAAAAAAACCATCTTGCCCATCGTAAACCATATATATACATAATCGTAAACCATATATAGGCGTAATTATGAATGGCGCAAAACTTTATTCCGAGTTGTATAAAACATTCGCTGACGCAGCTTTTCCATAATAATAATAATCGGTAATGTTATATTTTTTCAAGTTGGTAGTAACATAAAATTTTCTCTTGTTTACGTCGATAAATATAAAAATGCATAGTTTCGCCCTTTAATGATATATTTTATGAAATATTAAATTCTGTAGAATAAATGTATACCACGTAAGCATTTTTTTGAGTACTCGTTGAAAAAAATTCCACGAAATGTCATTTGACTCAAGTGGATAACTCCAACCGCCTTAAGAACTCGAAAGAATATATTAATAGAGAAATAATAGGCGCTTTACTATATTCCAAAGGAAAATAAAGAGAGTGCCGATAAACAACAGTTTCGAGTGTTTTATGCTTGCGCTCAAGTTTTAAGGGGTCTACCCAAGCTTCCGACTTCAAAAATTCGATTTTTTATTCCATACTTTTACAGCCTAGGGTCTTAAATTTAATTCGCACCAAAGATTTTGTAACATTTCCAGAAATTGATCGAGCGCGAACCGCCCCGCAACACTTACGATCCTTTTCTTCTCTTGCGTTTTTCTCGAAACCATATTTTATCAAATGTCGTATCTCAAAATGTATTCATCCGATTTATTTAAAATTTATCCCCATAATATTTTATAACATTTTCGATCGTATGACCGCGTGATTTTTAAAATACATTTATCCATTTGTTAATAACAAACGATTAAAACTGTTTTCGTCGGGAATCGAACTTTCTTTTTACAGCTTGCCGTTTTCGTATTTAAACATTTTAAAACTATGCGGTCATACGAAAGTTTTATTGTTATACTAGAAAAAATTATTCTCATTTTTCATTTCAAATCACTCTAGTTGCAAAAACCACCCACACCGATTGGCCATGCAGCAACGGCGGCACTTCGTTTAAATAATAATAACTCCATTGTTCGTCAACATTTTTTTATTGCGAGAACTCGAACTGGGGAAGATTATTATTGGCCTGTCTTTTGGGCTCCGAGCTTATGCAGATCCGATAAGAACGTAAGATTGCGTTAACGGTGAATATAAAATGAAAACACTTGGATATCAACGAATAAGCTAATTGATAACAATCTCTTCAGCATTTTGTGCGCAAATGAAATAGAGTGAGAAATAGTCATAATTATCGGAATTCATCATGTATCATTTTTATTTAATATATAGCAGCTGGAAAATTGCTGGAATGAAAATTATCGTTGCAGATTTTTTCCGTAATCAACTACGTTGCAGTAGTCGCTATAGCTCGATCTCAAAGTATAAAGAGATGCGCCAATTGCGGTATCAACAAACTAATGTATTATCAGGATTTTACAAACATTCTATCAAACACTCGATATAGTATGTTTAGCAAGCGTAGCTTGGTCATTTCGTACACCATAAATTAATTGGATGATGCCCATAATAGAAAAATGGTCATGCTTCGAAGAAAAGCCGGCTATATTATTTTCTATAATCAGGGTTGAAAGTTTCGTTCGCATATATGAGAGGCTGATTTCTTGATAAGTAAAGGTATAACGCATATCCTAGAAAATTCCAACTCTTCACTGCAACCCGCCTAGGATCACGGCTCGTAAGTGTCGTAGGTGTGAGTTTCTCACGTGACGCCACACACGCACACGGAATATCTCTCGCGTGTATAAGCGACGTACACGCTTCTCTTCTATACCTGTTTCGGAGTGGGCGGGCGAGGGTCATCGGGCAGTGATGTAGTTGACGTATACACGAAGATCGAGCGAGCTTGGCGAATACTAGCCGGCTCTATATACGCTTAAGGTTGGCGCAACTTTTACGGGAAAGGAAACTGGAGAATAAAATATCGAAAACGATTCTATTGAGAATTAAGTCAATAATCATTACGGTAATGGTTCTCAGCTAATTATGGAAAATCATATTACGGGAAGTGTTGGAGAAAATAATCGAGGTTATCCGAAAAAGACGTAGCCAAAATTATTGACGATAAGCCGTGCGTGTAATCAGTTCAATAAGACACGAAATCCAAAATTCTGGGTAAAACGTTTAATGTCAGTTGTAGAAAACTGCACTTATTCTATAAAGTGCATTTGTACGAATGGTACGAAATCGAAGGTGACTCAATGTGAGCAGAATTCATGATCTACCTTCGTGTTAAAAAAAAATGCGGGAACTTGAAGTTTGGAAAAAACCTACACCTTCGGGATTCGTGTCTCAGAAGTCAGAAAAACTTTTCATCTAGAACTCTGCCCCGCGCTTATTACTCCATACACGTAACTTAAGTTCGGCCGAAATGTTGCATGGGCCCGAGGGTCCCACGGTTATTGAGGGGGAAAAGGAGACAGACAAATGCCGAAGAATGCCACTTCGTTCTTTCGGAAACGAAGCGGATGAGAATACGGAGAAAATACGTACGCACACGTGTGTTACGTTTACATAGGACCCGATATAAAAGAGATCAGCGACGATGGGGCAAGATGAGGCACCGCACTGGGACGTGAGATGATCCCTGAGAAAACTGAACAACCGAATGGAGTAACAGAGGAAGAGGAAAGAAAAAGAGCGGGGGTAGAGAGGGGAGAGAGAGAGAGAGAGAGAGAGAGAGAGAGAGAGAGAGAGAGAGAGAGAGAGAGAGAGAGAGAGAGAGAGAGAGAGAGAGAGAGAGAGAGAGAGAGAGAGAGAGAGAGAGAGAGAGAGAGAGAGCGTGGACGGGTAGAGCCGACGGCGATCGGCAAGGGAGAGGGCAAGCGGGGACCACAAGCAAAGTGGCTCCGTGGGACTTGGTGGGCCAGAAGAGCGCGCCGACCAGTCGCTTTGCGGGGGTGTGCGGGGCTGCGGGAGGGAAAGACTGGCGACAGACTGGCGAGCGCGCACCTGCACTCTCCGTCGAGTCGAGTGCCACCGTCGCTGTCGCCTCCTCCTTGGCCACACTCCGGATAGCATTGGTAGTCGCAATCTTCGTCTTCGCTCGGCTCATACAAGGCTATGTACAGTAAGAGTCGACAGTTCAGGGGCGCATCTAGCACGCCTCGACCCCTCCTTCTTCCACCGCGTATCTTTTCCCCTCCTCGTCACTTCTCCTCGGGTAACTCACTAATTTTGTGCATTCGTATGTAATTATGACTCTTTCCCTTGGCAGGGGTACAGCAGCGCTTTGCGCCTTCATGTTTGCACAATAGTGATGAAGAATACATAAGAATACATTAGGAACGCAGCATCGAGATTTTGAGGCGACTTTCTCCAGTTTTAAGTTAGATGGGAATTTTCGCCGATGCATTTGCGGAGTATTTGCAATGTAAGCTGCCTTCACTTTTGTAAGTGAGAAAATACTGAAAAAATACCGAAAAAAAAAAAAACGTAGCGGTGTGAAGGAATATTCACAAAAATTAGTATTTCTATGTGTGTGGGCGGTCAATTATTCAATAGCCGCGTCCGATCTGGACGATGGGTCGGGTCTTGCTTGCGCGACTCGCAAAGGTGCCCCGGTCGTGATTCGCTCGTTCGCTCTAAGAGGGTTACGAGCATTAGCATCAACCTCGTAAAATTGCGCACCGTGCTGTCGATGACATACAAAGATATCTACGATCTTTAAGGGGGGATTGTCTTTTTTTTTCGCAAAATTTACCGCTTTTTGGGAATTTTTTTGTGAAGAAATTATACAACGGAAAACTTGTGAAACTTGGCATATAGTTTTATTGATCTGTTTACTACATACAAAACAATTTTTAAACAATTTCATCAAAAAATCCGCCTCCCACCCCCCTCGACGCGCGATGGTCCTTTTTTGATGGTGTGCACGATTACAGCCTTCACGTTCATCCTGCAACAAAAACCCAAAAAGCATTTTACTTTAGACACATATACCTATCGTTTGATGAAGCAAAAAAGCAATACGTTTAATAGTTTTTTATTTATAACAAAAAATCGATCAATTTTTTTCGAAAAATCGATACTTCAAGTTCAAAACGTCACCAAATCGTCAATTTTTTTTTTCCCCTTCATCGAACGATAGCTATATGTGTCTAAGGTAAAATGCTTTTTGGGTTTTTGTTGCAGGATGAACGTGAAGGCTGTAATCGTGCACACCATCAAAAAAGGACCATCGCGCGTCGAGGGGGGTGGGAGGCGGACTTTTTGATGAAATTGTTTAAAATTTTTTTTGTATGTAGTAAACAGATCAATAAAACTATATGCCAAGTTTCACAAGTTTTCCGTTGTATACTTTCTTCACAAAAAAATTCCCAAAAAGCGGTAAATTTTGCGAAAAAAAAGACAATCCCCCCTTAAATAATATCTTCTTCCGGATACATTTTTTTTTAACTCACCCTTCGTTAAATTTCGATGTATTATAAAAAAAGCTCGTGCGGCAATTGTTGTGAGACGTGGTACTATTTGGGGTTTTGAGAAAGCCTCGAATAACTTATGTATCGCACTTACCGCGCGAGGAAGCCTCGTGACGATTTACTGCGAGCCCGAGGCTGCCTCGCGCGGCAGCCCGGACAGTCCGGACGCGGCTAATGTCGTGCGGAATAGCCTATACGCAATATAGAGGATAGACATAGCAGAACCGATATGGTTACTGTAGCTATACAGCCACACACCTATATGTCACGATTGAGCCTTTCTTCTTTATCTTTTTCTTCTCATTCTCTTTTTTATTATCCGGACTTTCTTGGTTCTCGCATCGCACAGATGCGTACACACCAAGGCAGATAAACATGATTTCACCTCGGGCACAAATCAAACGGTTCGTGTCCTCGGCTCTTATCTGCTTTCCGCTGCAACGACGAGAAAGAGCGAGACTGTAACGGAGAATGGGATTTTTCAATTTTTGTCCTTTTTAAAATCTCTTCTTCTCAACTCACTCCGTTTGTCGTAGTCTTATTTTCTTAGCGCGTTCGTTCGATTTTGGACGCGAGATCGACCAGCCATTTTCGATCGCGAGAGGTCCATTCGTAAATGTAAGAAGACGACGATTTCCTGTGGCGTTGTCGTATATCTTTTTGCAAATTATTTTTCTATATGTGTTTTTCGGATTTGCGGATATTGATTTGCGGATGCGTGGGAGGCAAACTTCCTGACCCTTTTTTCGTCCGGTGTTGTGAACCGAAAATATTGCACATGTAGTTGGTATTACATTAGTAGTTAAGGGTATGTTTGCGAGCTTAGGTTGGAGTGATTTAACATATGCCCGAGATTTTATTGTCTCATCAAATACGCGGAGGTAAGAGAAAGGTAAAGGAGGTAATTTGAAAAATTGTTTCTTTAAATATTCAGGAAATTTAAATTACTTTTTGCATCATGAAAAAGTGAGCGGTGACGTATGTGCTAGAATGTTTGACAAATGATTATTCATACTGGTATAAAACGTACGTTAACACCGGGCTTATTAGCCCAACGAATTAGAGGTATTTTCGAATGTTATTATTAAGACTATCGTACTTTTATTGAAACAGTGTTTTTTTAAATGCCGTAGTGGAGTTTTTAGAAAACAGAAATAATCAATACGTTCAAACTATCTGTACCCGAAAATTCGTCATTCGTAGATACTAGTGACCAATTTTTAATTCCTGCGTGTGTACATGTAGCGATATAAAATTATTTGCCCTCTTCTCGTTGCCTGCATCGAATTTTTTTGACTCTACTACAAATCGGCAGATATGTGGAAGATTCATTCAGCGGTACTGTTGTGCAATTCGAAAGAACTGTATATTCGGCAAAAAATTAGTTGGCTTGATTAAAATGCGCGCAGGTGGGCGAGAGGGTGATAAGGCACGAATGCGGCTTATCGCCTTCGGAGCATGCTGGTTGGCTTCGGTTGTAAAAGAATAAACGAAGTTGTGTAAAAATAGATGACGCAGCTATTACTTGAGTTGCAGAATTTGACCTTGGTCATCTGAGAGCGTTAAAGCGCCTGTAGTGACGAGCATGGAAACTTGTAAAATGTGAATCTGAGGGGAGAAAGTTAAGGCGTTACCCCCACTTGTAGCGCAAAAAAAGGCCTTTTTCATGAATTTTTTAAAAGAAAACTACGAAACTTTTTTAATCGATCAATATACCATCTTAAAGAACACATCTTGAAGAGCTTACAGTAATTTTTTTATCGAAAAAAAATATTACATTGTTTAGTGGCAAATGGCCGTCAATGAAATAATGTTTTTATATACACGGTTTGCGGTGACGAACATTGCGGCGAAGTGGATCATCTGAAAAAAAAATGCGGATGGATTTTGTCAAATATAAGTATAAACTAGTCTTTAATCGAAGGATTTTAAAAAATATTCATTTTTCACAAAATGGCGAACAGTCAAAGTTAATGGTTCGATTTTAACGGAAAAAACGGCCGTTTTTTGGCTATAAAACGGCCATTTTTTTCAAAAAAAAAAATCGAACGATTAAAGACTACATTTTTATGTATTAAATAAGCCTGCAAAATTTCAATAAGATCGGTTCATTAGTGTTCGAGTAATCTTGGTCACCGACTTCAGGAATGCCATTTTGAGAAAAACGCGTTTAAAGTTTCAATTTCAGTTCTTCAATTCACGGATTCTTCTCTTTCAACGCTCATATCTCAGTCAATTTTGTACGGATCGACTTGAAATTTTCAGGACATATTCTCAGATACTTATACTTCAAAAAAATGCAATAAAAAAAAATCGATTTTTTCAAAATCGCAAGTGGGGGTAACCCCTTAAAGCTAGAGAGGGGAAATGAAAGAGTGGAAATCATCAGTACAATACAGTAATATCTTGTTCAAAGAATTTAAAAAAAGTGTGTAAATATTTGATTGTAAAAAAGGAGGATACTTTGCGAAATCTAGACTAAAGCCTGTAAGGTTTGGTAAACTTTCGAATCAGTATCAAGTATCATTTTTAATGGAATTTTCAGGACGTTACATGGTTTGGTTCGACACCTTAAGCATACTTTATTTGATATCTGATGTATCTAATAGCCTCAGAGAATTACAATGTTTTTAATGCATCAGATGTATATTATCTATAAAAGATTTAGGGAGAAAAAGAAAAGGCGCGAGTTGGTGGAAAAAAGACGACGAAGCGGAAGTGGCGTGTTGCGCGGGAAGGAGCCAGTCGTCTAGAAATCTGACTCCCCGAGATTATACATTATATATCCGAGTATGTACACACTTGCACGTAAATGGATGTGAATACTGTATAATAGAAGTGCTCGAGTGGCGTTATGGCGTTGCGGTCTTGCAACACTAGTCACGTACCTATTTTGCGACTCGCCTTGCGGTTGGGACGACGAGACGACGATACTACGAGACGAGTGAGACGTCGGTTTATTTATGATTTTATTGCTCCGTTTATCGCCACAGGATGTACGATGCGGAATGAATAATAAAACTTGTATAAAAATAATAAACATATACGAAAAGAGTTAAAAACAAATTTTATTGAATATCCCAAAGATCGAGCGCAGAGTTCGAGGGTCAAAAACGATTATCGTAAGAACGTCAATGAACTGATTGAATTTCATCGAATATTGATTAGTAACCGTGTAAGGGATTACAGTTTTCAACAATAAAATTAAAACAGAGCGTATTCCCGTTTTCCAACGGCTTGTTAGCAACGGCGGAATTCGACGTGGTGATTATTTGAGCCACTCAAATATACTACAGATACTACAGAAAAAGTGAATGTACATTAATAAATACAAAAGGATTTGTTGTGTTTGTCATGTGATTTTGTCATAGCAATCTGTTGAAATCTCATAATCGTATACAAGAAAGTGTAGACAGCTGTGAATTTTGACGATCAAACGAACTGATCTCCCGAGTCAAAATTTTCGACCCACTTTCAAACCGCAAAATGAAGGCTTCCTTTCCCGAGCGGAAATCGGCGATAGCGGATTATCGGATATCTAGGGGAGGGTGCAGTGTTTGGAAATTTTTTTAACTCATCATTCAGAATACATGAAATGCAGGCTCTTATTATTTTGAGAAATATAATGAAGATGAAAAACCGTCATATCGCCCGCGACTTGATACTTTAATGTAAGTATCAATATTCTAGAAAAAACATAACTTTGTATCAAGGAAAACGGAACGAAAACTATGACCGTGATTTTCTCAAAACTACTTTTTTGACCTTGTTTCAGCGATTAGTCAAAAACTAATCAACCGATTTTCAATTTTTTTTTAACATTTTTGTAATCGCTGTGACTAATTGTAAGGGTTTATAGTATGACAATACCAGAAAAACGAAAACCCAAAAAGCATTTTACTTTAGACACATATAGCTATCGTTCGATGATGGGAAAAAAAAAAATTGACGATTTGGTGACGTTTTGAACTTGAAGTATCGATTTTTCGAAAAAAATTGATCGATTTTTTGTTATAAATGAAAAACTATTAAACGTATTGCTTTTTTGCTTCATCAAACGATAGCTATATGTGTCTAAAGTAAAATGCTTTTTGGGTTTTTGTTGCAGGATGAACGTGAAGGCTGTAATCGTGCACACCATCAAAAAAGGACCATCGCGCGTCGAGGGGGGTGGGAGGCGGATTTTTTGATGAAATTGTTTAAAAATTTTTTTGTATGTAGTAAACAGATCAATAAAACTATATGCCAAGTTTCACAAGTTTTCCGTTGTATACTTTCTTCACAAAAAAATTCCCAAAAAGCGGTAAATTTTGCGAAAAAAAAAGACAATCCCCCCTTAACTCTATTAGTATAGTTGTGCTGTATATTGGAATCGGAAAAAATTAGAAGAAGGCTAATTTTTTGACAGATGATTTTGTAGGTGCCGCGGGTGCTAAATCCAAATGCCTGTCCAAATGCAGATCCAAATGCAGATCCAAAATCTGTAAAGTTGAGCATTCTCGCGTAGTTTTTTATTTGTGTAAAATGGTTTTCACAAGTTTGGTCATGAATTAGCAAATTAATGAAACGATTTGGATCGAAACATGAAATCAATATTGCGCAGTGTAAGAACTCTCAATATTCCCCTTGTCCGCTCATGATGTTAGCGCAATTAATTGTCACGTCGAAGCATGCAAAAAATAATAAAACGATACAAAATATTAGTGACTACAAAATTGAGAACTACATTCGACGAGAAGACACCTTAGAAGAGTGAAAAAACCAAGTTAACTTTCTCCCTGTACTATATATAGAATCTTTATTGCCTTTGCTCCACGTTTAATGGCGAGACGGGATTATGAATTATGTATATACAATTTTTTCCGTGAAGATACTCGCAGGATGATCGCAGTCGAGACAGCAACGAGTACTACACGAAACGGAATGGTTGAGTTCGCCTTTCTTGGATGGGACCCTCTGATTACGTATTTACGTATCTTATTGACATTTACGACGATTTTCTTTATCTTTCTGCGCTCTGAGTGTGCTAATGGTTGGTGGTCCTAAAGAATCAGAGAGCAAAAAAGTGAAAGAGAGAGAAACAGAGGGAGCGAAGAAAAAAACGTGTATAGGTTTACGGCAAGATCCGAAGTACGTAAGCAAGAACAAGGGGAAAAGGGAACAACACGATTAACGAAAAAAAAAAACGCCTATGAATCCGCTAATAAAACATGGACCTTTCTAAACCCTTGCACCTCGATTATTTTGTGACCTTGGCACACTTTCAGTGTAATTTCGCAAATATACGAACACCGTAGACCGCCGTATTGTTTCGTCATCGAGTAGTTAAAGTAAAAAGATTTTTAAGTTTGGGCTCGAGCACTGCTATTTGATATTATCTATTTTGAAATAACTATATTTACGTGTGCGGGGAGAATGGGAGTTTCCTGTGTTCGATGGCTCGTTTACATGTATTTAGACGTTAAGGGGTTACCCTCACTTGCGATTTTGAAAAAATCGATTTTTTTTACTGCATTTTTTTGAAGTATAAGTATCTGAGAATATGTCCTGAAAATTTCAAGTCGATCCGAACAAAATTGACTGAGATATAAGCGTTGAAAGAGAAGAATCCGTTGTGTAAACGACCGTAAATTGAAACTCTAAACGCGTTTTTCTCAAAATGGCATTTCTGAAGTCGGTGACCAAGATTACTCGAACACTAATGAACCGCTCTTCTTGAAATTTTGCCGGCTTATTTAATACATAAAAATGTAGTCTTTAATCGTTCGATTTTTTTTTTCGAAAAAAAAATGGCCGTTTTATAGCCAAAAAACGGCCGTTTTTTTCGTTAAAATCGAACCATTAACTTTGACTGTCCGCCATTTTGTGAAAAATGAATATTTTTTAAAATCCTTCGATTAAATACTAGTTTATACTTATATTTGACTAAATCCATCCGCATTTTTTTTTCAGATGATCCACTTCGCCGCAATGTTGGTCACCGCAAACCGTGTATATAAAAACATTATTTCATTGACGGCCATTTGCCACTAAACAATGTAATATTGTGCAACAACAAAAATTACTGAAAGTTCTTCAAGATGTGTTCTTTAAGATGGTATATTGATCGATTGAAAAAGTTTTGTAGTTTTCTTTAAAAAAAATTCATGAAAAAGGCCTTTTTTTGCGCTACAAGTGGGGGTAACGCCTTAAACAAATAACTATCGAAACCTTTCAAGTACTGACGCCGTGAATTACTGCACGCTATGGATAGCAATCTTCATTTCCACTGGGCCAATCATTCATGTGTTTTCAAAGATTATGAGTTTCATTGTGCTATGAATACCGGTAAATGACTTTTAACGGAAACATCACTCTAGGATTTGGAAAAATCGCTTTTGGCTTAAAAAATACTTTGGGGTCATAAAAACAATAAGCCTGATGATAGGTCCTGTAGCGATTTTTTTTTGTAAGGTTCAATGATCTATTTCGCCACAGCGCCTCGAAGTGCTGCAGCAGAACTTTATTCGAACTGGGAGGACGGATTAATCGAACACCTTTGCATGGATCGATTTGAAAGTTTTTTAGTAGTGTCACAATTACACTCTCTATGGAAGTTACGTAGCCTTTTTTGTGATTAAGTGTAAGCTTTTTTTGTATAAACAATTTACTGCTTATTTGTTGGGCAAAAAATCGATTTATTTCTTTCAAAGTGCACCATTTTTTCAAAATTTGATAAAAAATATCCCTGCATAATGTATAGATTATATTTTTTTTGTTTCTGTTTCAGGTCTTATACTTTACGAGAAAACCGTCCGCCCGTGAACCTTTTTGTAAATAGCTTACACGTAGTAAATAATACAGTATAGTACATTATTGTTATAGTTACAGTAAATAGTAAACACGTTTTTCAAGATGGGCTCTCGCGCGGCGATTTTTTATGAAAATTATAATTAAAATAATTTTTTATGCTTTAATATGTGTTAAATAAATCCTCTCAAAAGAAATCCTATTCCTGTTTTCATACTCCCAAAATAAATTGTCAAAGTCAGACATTATTTTCTGCTGCTAGAGTGGTGTTATCATTGCGAGCGAAATAAAATGATAAGGACGTAACGTGCTAGTTTCCACTTGCTCGACCTTTCAATTAGTAAGAAGATCGGAATCGGTATCTAAATGTAAAGGTTTCGACGTTTAACCTCTAGGCGGCCGGGATGGTGCCGATCGGCATCACCTCAAGGTCGAGCCATACTACTAGTCCATTTGGAAACTTTTCTAGGGAATTTTTTTTTCAAAGTGTGACTTGGGAACATTCCTAAATGCCGCACTCCGTGTTTGATCTTGATCCAAATCTTACGTTTTTTTCTCCTTTAACGGGGAAGATAGTTCGCGAACATGTAATTAATAAGTAATTTTCCCCTGTTTATTGTTTTCCACTTAATGCAGAATATTTGCGTTGCGGGTACATTTGTATGTAGTGGGATTTATTCTGAGATAAGGTAATTTTCAGGAGTTTCGCTTTTGTTGTTGAGGACTTTGCCTTTCAAGTTTTCCCAAGTACACGCGGGCGTGACGCGCTATTGACTCTATCAGGTTTGCATGTAAAGTCGAAAAAGAAAACTTGGGTGGATATTATCATTTTTGTGGACTTATCAGGTCCGTGTGTATCGTTGTGTTAAGGATTGTACTTATTGTACAATATTATCTCGGCTTGGGTGTATCGCGGTGCAACATAGATACGAGTGCGAGCGAAGGTAACTTTTGCGATAAACATCGTGGAAGAAAACCGTGCTGCGGGTGAGTACTCGTGTACCCGGCAAACGAGATCCCGGTAACGTCGTTGCAATAATATACGTAAACAAGACTGCCGGGAAAGTCAGAGACGTAAGTTGAGTCGCTTCGCTCGTAAATAACGTGTAGATTACGTCCTTATGTACGCGAGTAATCAATATGTACATACATCGACTTTTCGTTGTTGCCGTCGCCGTTGTCGTCCTTATCTCCTGAGGCCATTTTTCTTTTCCACGTTTCGTTCACGACACTGCGCGATACACGACAATGTCTGCTCGTGCATTTCAAAAAAGCGAATCATCAGAATCAGATAAATCTTGTGCAAGAAAAAGCGCGAATAGATTTCTCGTTATTTCGACGAAATGAAGGCTTCGGTTTGAAGTCATTTTGATTAAATATTGATCTTTGAATGTACTTTTGGTAGGAAATATGTGGTCAACGAATTGTACTCTTTCAATGCGTGTCATTTTGTGTACAAATTTAAATCGTCAGAATTTAGTGGGAAAAAATGAAGAGTGTTATGGCAACTTCTATATTTTATCGAAGAAAGAGTAATTATTCATGAAATTAACTCATTCGCGAAAAATGAATTTTATTCATTTCGGAAAATTTGGTCGCTTTAACATGTCGCCACTCAGATTTATCATAATTTTTTAATTCCACTGATACAATTTAATCATTTTTCATGATAACCAATCTTTGTTCAGAGTTGACACATTTTCGATTTCCCGTGTATATATATATTTAAATATATCTGTTGTCTATTTTTCGATTTTACCTCTTTGTTTCGGGTGGACTGATTTTTCTTTTTCGAGCCACGTACTATGAGCTACGTATTCAATGCCTATTGTGCAGCCGGCTTACTTGAGTATACCGAACTATCGATCTCGTACAAAATGCACACTCGCTAACCGCCACACTCACGTGACCAATTCTTGGTTTCTTTCTTTGCTTTCCCCGTAAGAGCTTGACAGTTTCGTAATTGCCCCGACAGTGAGTTGAGGAAGAATATTGCATTATGGAGAATTATGTAACCATCTGAGTGTTCGGAAGTCTTTGGTGTCCTCGGCTCAAGAAAATTTGTATATCGTTACGGCGAATCGGCGATATTCAAAGCTACGAACGAGAATTTCAAACCTAATACGTATGAAGTGTTAGTCTTGAAAGGATCTTAAAAACGAGGCGTTTCAGTCAGTCCAGTCGAGACTATTATGACGTTTGAGACTCCTATCTGAAAACGACCGCACGAACTTTCCTCGCCGTATTAACCGGTAGTTGTACGGCTGCACGTGGCTAGCAAGCCTTTCTACGAATGTCAACGCATATGTACGAAGAACCTATAAAAACCAACACTGCTAAATGATTTCAGGTGTTCAATAGCATAGGTTCATTTTTTAACTTCACATTTAAGTACGCAATTTTTGTTTGTATCTCATTCTCTATTTTTTACAAATGTTTGTAAGATTCCTGTACGTAAAAAGGTATTTCCCATTTGGGGCGATGCGCTAATGGAATAGAATTTTCCTATTTCAGTTGAATCTAATCTGACGGTATGGAATTAAAGAACAATCATTTGCCTTGGTCGATTTTTTGTAAGTCTTTTTGCAAAGCGAAAGTGGCGCCCTCTACGAGCACATTCTTGAAAACCGAAGTATAATGACGGCTGGTGGTAAGCTAGGTTAAGACGGAATGACACCCGACGCGAAACTTCGATGCGGCCCCGGCTACCGACCGGTAGGGCAGAACTCAATCGAGCTTCTGCGCCCCACCGGCGGATGTCACCGCGCGCGTTCGTCGCCGACGCGCGCGGAGACATTGCGTCTCGCCTTCCACGGGCCTCGACACGCTCCGCAACGCATGTGTGCGTGCGTGTCGGTGCGCGTCGTCTGCAGACCACGCGGCGAGCGCCGCGCGCGGAATTCTCGTGAACTGAGCACGTCGAAGTTCGGGCGACATTTGCTCGCAATTATCAACAATTACACGACAAATCTAGATTACCACTTTTCTCCTAAGATATGCAACGAAGTGCAGTGATTGAGAGCTCAAATTGTTCGTTTTTTATGTGGCTACCCGGTCTAACTTTTCTCTAAGTCGTGACATTAGCCAAACATCTGATTTTCCATCTTTTCGGTCTCGAGTTCCGCATGATAAGCCAATCTACGTTTTTCTTCTCAAATTCAGAAAATTTGAGGGGCAGACAGCTATTCGTCTATCTATTTGACGTCGTTTGGCAAAGTTTCGACGGGATCTGGAGAGCCGTTTCAGAGATTTTTGGGTATCTATAATTCTGTTCTACCATACCGACCGCGATGAGGTGTCATTCCGTCTTAAGTATGGTAAGGTAAGCTGGTGGGAAGCATTATTTATCTGGTACTTTACCTGTATCAGATAAATAATGCGGTCAAACCCGAAATCATTGGTATGGTCGTACGATTGTTGTTTATTTCAAAAGACTGAAACCATTCTTATTTCAACCAAAGGAAACCTTCCATACATTGCTTATGAATTAATTAAAACTTCAAGATGTTGCCATTTTGTTGAAATGAATGATGTTTGTTTCTACGTATATCGGCAGGCTGCACAGGATGTTAGAAAGTTTTTTTCACTAATTCTATTTTATCAAGACGTCATTCGATTCAAAAGTTTCTAAGAGAACGGATGCCAAATATTAATTGCGAAGTCTATATCGTGTACTGGTACATATATCGGCCTGAAGGCGGTATGACTGCCAATCGGCAAAGAGGAAGTCGATGTGGAATTACCAAACGGGGTAAGTGATGCAGTGAATGAAGTAGGAACCTAAATTACCGACATCGATAAACCAATTAGCATTTCCAATCGGGTCGAATGTTCGATTGTCCGCTGAAAAACATGAAAGAGAAAAACGACGTATGCGTGAACTTTTTCACGATTTAGCCTGGATTAAAGAAGTCGTCTCTGAAGCTTCTCGGACAAATTGTCGTGTTCAGATATCTCTTGCTTTCTCCCTCCCCCCTCCCCCCCTCTCTCTCTCTCTTTTTATCTCGTGCCTCTCCAGTAGCACAAGTTTATTCCTTTCATCAAGTAGATCGAGACTCAAAATTGATGAAAGTAATACCTGGCGAGGACAATGATATAGGAACAAGTATTTATAGAAGTACGAAGGCTCGGGTTTGATGTACCGTTGTAAATGCTACTTACCTGTATATTGCGATGTCGCGAGGAACTTTTGCATTTGCTCTCCAGTTCTCTGATGTAGTCCGGTAATATTCTCGTACCGCTTCCATTCATTCATCAATTTGCCCGCGGCTTTACTCCACTTTAATCGCTTAATTTCAACTTGAAGTTTCCCAAGGGGATGCAAGAATGTTGGAAAACTTTTCGATAATAGAGACGAAAGTGGCTCATTCTGACGAATGATTCACATTTTCAACGAATAACTAGCCGCATTGATGGAGACGAGCCTTGTCGACGAACGCAGTTGATTATTATTGTCGGTAGTTATATTTCGTTCATTCGCCTAAAACTATCCATTGTTCAATCATTGGTCATTGAATTTTTTTCGAACAGTTTTAATTCATTCATTATTTTGAAACGTTACTTTGGGTGGTATTTGATTTAAATTTAACTTTGCGACGATTGATCGCGGTTCGGCGGCTGAATTGATGTAACTTTTTATAAGCTTACAACATAACGATTGATAAGTTAGAGTAAATTAAATGTTATCAGGAAGAAATTAAATTTCGTCGATTTACCTGATATAACTGTTTAGCTGTTTCGAGCTTAACAATAGTTCCCTGATCGTTGTTGATATAGACGATTATATTATTTCTTCTACTCGTCGACTCACTCCTTTTCATCATCCCACAACTTTCCGAAAGACTTCTTATACGAAACGTGGCCTGTAGCGGATGCACAGGTGGATACACGCGGTGATTCACCAGGAAGCCTTTATCGAAAAAATGCAACGTGATGTGATTCTTCAAAAGCATTCTTCAAAGTCCTTCTATTACTAAATATTACCTCACCACTGATTTTGTATTTTCTATTACCTTTTTCGACTGAATATTTGAAAATATTCCCTTAGAATTACGCCGTCTAGAAGTTTCTTTTATTTTCATCTACCAGCGTTGAAGCCTTAAGATTATATTCTGGATTCAAAGTGCAACGCCACGGGTTCCGGTACTTAATTCACCCATTACGATCACGACGGGATAAAGTTCCTGAACAACTATTGGGCATGTACATGTATATTTATTTCAGTATTTTTTGTATCTTAATAAATAAAGTTGACGCCCATTCGTGTACGACGTACCCTCATTGGGTACCCTCTACTTTACCTTCTCCCATTGACGGATGCTTTAAAAAAATATTACAACTTTTGTTCCATTTTTAAGTTTTTCCGCACCCTCCTTATTATTGAGAAATGTGTAAATTCCGAATGAATGTTGTGTTGAGTTTCGGCGTATTGCCGGCGTTGTGCAAGACTTGCAGTCGACGTAATCGGAGCTGAGAGCTCCCACATCGGTGCTCGCGTGTCTCAACTGGTCCTTATACAAATATTTATCGTCATAATTTCAGATCATTCGGAAATCGGATTTTTTTTTCATTTACGTTATTCAATGTTTTATATATCACCCTACGGTAAAGGGGAAGTGAAAATCTGCAAGTTTAAAAAAATGTTACGTTCCCTGGAAGTTCATGTAGAGCTAGTGAAATATTTAAAATCACTCGTTCAGGATTATACGAGAAAAATGGGTAGAAAATATGACAGTTTTATCATTTTTTGGTATTTTTTCAGGTTTACCTCAAATAGGATAATTACCGATTAATGGCTTTCTCATAGAATTTGTATTACTGTATAATATTTTACACATTCGAAACTAAAAATGAAAAACTTTCCAGTTGTCTGTTCTATCTAGGTCCATCTAACATGAGGACGGTACTATTTTAGGGAGGTTCAATCATAGTTGCTAATTAAAAAATTATTTCATTATTGTTAACTTTCAGCGACGTTATGCAAATAAATATCACTATTATGTTGAAACCCGTATTGGAAAAGTGGTAAAAAAATCGCAATGGATTGTGTAAGATGTAATGATAGAGCAAAAATAATGGGGATAATGACGTTTGCGGCGATTTAATCTAGAGTGCTTCATACATGACGATTTTATAGAGGCAAAGAAAGTTCATTCCAGGCTGTATTGTTTATGAAATTCTATCGGTGATCCTTGTTCCATTCTGTCTTTCTGGGTATACTCGTAATAATAATTAGACGAAAGAATATGTGGCGATGTTGCGTCAGAGCTCTCTCACTGTGTATTTACTACGTGCCACATTCTTGTGGGTCTTGCGTTGGTGTATTATCTTTTTATTTCTCCCGCCAATGCATAATACTTGTGCGTATATTACGAGCACAGTATGAATTTCCTACAAAAAAATGATTCTACATTCGACAAGAAAGAAAGTAGGAAGGAATTTTTTTTTATACCTTTCGTTGACACGCGTTTTTTTATGGGTTTTGTTTTATGTCCGGATAAACGATAATTTAACGATTTTTCTTCGAAACTTTCAGGTGTATGCTCTTGGCTGATTTGAACAGCTTTTTTTCGAAGACAGACGAATTCTTTCTCGCAATCAGACGATTTTCCGCGTTCCCCTTTCTCCATAGAGTATGCAGTCGACACTGTCGACGCACTTTGATAGGTTGCCAGCTCGCTAAAATAAATGCCAAGAAAATCTGCCGGATACCGGTTGTACGCGTGACTCACCGCATCGAAAGGAAGCGCTTGGCCGCTTGTCTTATAGCTCCTTTTATATTATATTTTTATAGCAGCTTGCACTCGGTATCGTCAGGGTTTATTATTATTATTATTTTGTGTTATAAAAAAAGATACGTATTTAAATATTTTATTAGGAGAACATTTTACTCCTTTTTCCACACCGTTATTCATTACGTCCATTCCTTACCATGAAATGTTGTTACTTAACATTGATTGATCTAAAGACCTGGCCAGGAGTAGAAACGTCTTATTATCAATTGGTCACGACAGGCCTCAGATGATTTCATCTGATAAGGCTTTTTAATTCGCAAAGATGAGAGTGCTCGTTGATTTACTAGCAACTATGGACAGTGGTTTTCATATGAGGGTTTACATATTTACTGTACAAATAAGCGAGCTTATCAGAAATAAGTAATTTGTAATCAGATTTGTCGACTTTGGGCAATACTCGAAGGGTTTTCTTTTTCTCGTGTGTTCCAAAACAAGACATTATATATAATATAATATGTTATAGTGAGGCGTTCTGACAGCTCTAATGGTAGTCATGGTCCGCGGCCCGGGAGTTGGGGACCACTATGCTTTAGCTATAGTTGTAAAGAATATGTGGTTAAAATTTCATAAGGATTGGTTTAGGAGTTTCGAAGATTTTATCATCAAGCCGTCGAAAAACGTTGTTTCGAGAAAAACGCGTTTAAAGTTTATTTAGGTTACGTAGCTACATAAACATTTTTTTCTACATGTATTTCGAAATGATATTCATCAAGTGTAACAACTTTTATATCAATATCTATAATATAAACCTATCCAAAAATCATGAAAATAGCCTTTTTAGCGTCTAAAGTGAGAAGACCCCTTAAACATCGGTACGAAAAAGAATTATAATTGTAGGCATGAAAAGTCTTTTTCGGGTATGGTTTCAGAAACTAATACTAATTTTCAGGTAATAAAAAGTGTTAGCAACAAAAATAAACTTCTCATTGTTTGAACGCAACGAAAAACGTAGACTCATAGGTATCGAGGTGCTAAAATAGAAATCGATGATTTTAGTTTCGCAGTCTAAAGCCATAAAATGTTTCTTGTTTTGAATTAATGTAATACCAATACATATTTTCGGCCTTCAAGTGGCTAATTATATGAGCATTTTATTGTCGGTATTACAGTCAATAAAAACAACCAATATTTTGTTATTATATGTTTTAAAAGTTTTTTTAAATATAATAAATACCACGACGCGGTTTGTAGTTTCTGATAATGCAGTTTAATCTGCATTCTCATTCACAGAACGGTGATGTTCTGTCAATTCCCTCTTATGAATAATTGGTTATTAATCGCCGATGATTAAATATAATTAATGGTTATGGCAATAATCGTTAAAAATGAAGATATTCCTCACGGTTAAAAAACTTCCCACAATATGGTCGTGTAACTCATTTTAAGGATGCGATGATATCTATGGCAATAATCTTTTGATTAATGTACAATTATATGATGGAAATATAATAATTATTGTTGATAATAATAGTTTTTTGAACAGGCCTCGTACTTCTCTATTCCTTAATCGAGATAAACACGAGATGATGAGAAATTTCACGTAAAAATACTAATATACTTTCGAATGATTAGGTATACGTTCAATTACGAGAATCGCAGGAAAAATGATGATTTTACACGAAGTTAAAACACGGAAGCGCTGACTACTTTTCTCCCATTTTCTCCTTGTGCATTCGGTGTTTTTATACCACGATATCTTTTTTTCTTTCTCTCTCCGCTCTTTTCCATCTCGACCTTTTGTCTCTTTCAGTGGTGCGAGGAACGTACGATTACTGGTGAAAATTAAAGTCGTAGTGTGAACGAGGTCAGTTGCGCAAGAAAAGAAGCGAGTACACCCCGTCAAATGTGCAATGTACCAACGTTCTCGCGATGCAGTATGCTCCACCAAGTACACAACTTTGTGCACGACCAGAAAGAGGACGGAAGTTGGAATGCACAACAATCTTAAGAACTTATTTTACCTTCTCGAGAGTAAGCTTTGTCTCCATAGGAAACAAATATTACGACTTTCATAGCACATCTATGTACATTCTTCGGAAAATTTAAAAGTCCGCTCTTGGGAAAATACCATACCCGTGTGTAATCAGTGTCAAAATAATTAATGATAACTTCCCATAACACGGGAAAGAGTATTGTTTATTCTAGGCTTACTGACTTTCGTAATCATAATAGTGTAAAAAACATTCTGTATAACTAGTTAATATTTTTTATTATTAGTAGAAATGTGAAATTTATTCGACATGCTGAATAAGCGTCTCATTTTGTGTGCGCAGGGAACGAAAAATATTTGAGGCTGATAGCAAGTATACGTGGCTTAAATATATTGATGCACTGTTTGAATAAAACTTCTTTGTGTTCCGTATTTTTATATGTAAGTTATACTGCGAGTTTACCGCGGAGTTCAATCGTCATTTCGTTGTAAAATGGCGTAGTAACTCATGTGCGGAGAACGCGTCGAAATGTCAGTAGCACATATACAGGGTGAGGCACTAACTGTTGCCACCTTGACTATCTCTGTAATGATCGATGTCACAAAAAAATGTTTGAAACAAAAGTTGTACCGTACGAAAGGGGTCATCAAACGCGACCATTTTTTTTTATCTCAGTGGAGGTCCTGTCGCACAGTAAAGGTCACCTTCACATTTTTAAATGGGACGGTACATTTTTTTCCCCCCTATTTTGTAGAGCATCGAAAACTGCATAAAAAACATTTAGGGGTCAAAGTCGTTCAAGGTCATTTGAGATAAAAAAGTGACGTGAATGTTATTTTTATGTGAAATTGCCTTTATTCACAGTAGATGTTCAAAGTGATTGCCATTGGAATCAATGCAGGATTGCAATCTCCTCATCACGGATTGTGTAGAATTTCTTATCACTTCGGCACTTATCGAATCACAGGCTCGAAGAATTCTCTCGCGCATATCATCCGACGTAGTTGGACGTTCTTTATAAACAAGATCTTTCAAGTATCCCTACAAGAAAAAGTCCAGAGGCGTCAAGTCTGCCGAGCGAGCCGGCCACGATACAGCTCCTCCGCGTCCAATCCGACGATTTGGAAATTTCTTTTGCAATTCTTTTTTAGCTGTCAGCGAAAAATGTGCCGGGCACCCATCGTGTTGATACCACATTCTGTTTCTTGTTTCTAAAGGTATTTCTTCCAATAACGGACCTAATGTTTCTTGAAGGAATGTGGTGTACTTCCTACCATTAAGATTCCCTTCGATGAAATAAGGGCCTATGATTCTATCCCCAATAATCCCACACCATACATTAACCGACCACGGTCTTTGGTGTGCAACTTGCCGCAGCCAATGTGGATTTTCAGTTGACCACAAATGCATGTTATGCAAGTTAATATTTCCATGATTCGTAAATTCGTAAAAATCGTAAAGATTGCAATACTGCATTGATTCCTATCGCAATCACTTTGAACATCTACTGTGAATAAAGGTAATTTCACATAAAAATAAAGTTCATGTCACTTTTTGATCTAAAATGACCTTGGACGACTTTGTCCCCTAAATGTTTTTTATGCAGTTTTCGATGCTCTACAAGATAGTTGAAATAAAATGTACCGTCCCATTAAAAAAAATGGAGATGACCTTTACTGTGCGACAACGCCTCCACTGAGATAAAAAAAATGGTCGCATTTGATGACTCCTGCCCTCCGCGCCTCTTAAATACGTATCCCAAATACTCGAACTCTTTCACCTCTTCCATTTTCTCTCCTTTCCATGTCCATTCCTTCTTCTTCCACCTTCTCCATCCTTTCCCGAACCTCATTACCTTTGTTTTCCCTACGTTTACCTCCAGTCTTTTCCTTTTAAAGTACTTTTTTATCCTCTTAATCAAATTTTCCATGTCCTCTTCCCTCTCCGCCGTCGCGACAATGTCATCTGCATACGCTAAGTTATGTATCTTCCTTCTCCCCAGTTTTACTCCTCGCCATTCACCCTTGCTCATCTCTTCTTCCATATCTGTTGTTATTATGTTAAATAGCATTGGATTTAGCGGGCCCCCCTGCCTGACTCCTTTTTCCGCCCAGAAACGTCCTCCTGGCTCCCCCTCTACCAATACCCTATTTATTGTTTCCCCGTATATTTCCCCTATTCTTTCTCTCAATCCCCTCCTTATACTTCTTCGCTCCATCGCTTCCCATAACGCGCTTCGGTCCACAGAATCAAATGCTGCCTTTGGGTCAATGAAGATCGACACAAGCTTGCCTTTTTTCATTGCCACCTGCCTTCCTATTAAATAATTCAATACATATATATTGTCTATGGTTCCCATCCCCTTTCTAAAGCCCGTTTCGTTCTGCGGTACCTTCCTTCCTCTCTCTCTACCTCCTCTTCCAGCCTCTTCGCCAGCATCGTTACGTGATATCTTGTATAGGGAGGGCATCAACGTGACTCCCCTAAACTCCTCCACCCTCTCTCCTTCTCCTTTCTTCACTATCGGTACGATGAGTCCCTCCTTCCATTCTTCTGGCCATCCCTCCGCTCTCCATACCCTCCTACATACCTTTCCTGTCCACTCTATCGCCCTCTCGCCTCCCCATTTCCAGGCCTTGTTTGGTATCTCATCCACTCCCCTCGCCTTCCCTTCCTTACTTTTTCCCACCGACCCATCTTACCTCGTCCTCCGTTAAATCCTTTTCTTCGTCTCCTCTCTTCATGCTTCCAGTCGTGCTTTGCCCCCTCTCTTCTACTCCTCCTAACAGTTCCATAAAATATTTTTTCCATTCTTCCTTTCTTATCGTCCCGTTCCCTCTCTTCCGTACCTTCCTCCCCCTGTTGACTATCTCCCATACCTTGTTTCTGTCCTCGCTTCTGCTACCTCCCTGATCATTCTGTCCATTTCCTCCTCCTTCCTCCTTTTACACATTTCATCATACTGCCTCTTTCTTTCTCTGTACCCTTCCCTCGTACCCTCCTTTTCCTCCTTTTTTCATCCTTACTATGATCGGATGGTGTTCCAACTTCACTCTCTTTCAAACTTCCACGCTTTCCACCCCTTCCCTTGTTCTCCTGTCCGCTATTATATAGTCGATCACTGACTCACGTCCTCCTCCTGTGTCCGTGAACTCCTTCTCTTCGTGTTACCGTGTTACCTTCATGTTACCGTTACCATTATGTTCGTGTTACCTTCATGTTACCGTTAAAAATGTCCCAACCAAGCTCCGCTAGCATTTTTTATTAGTTTCCTCCCTTCTGTGTTTATTTTCCTGTGCTTCGATTTCCGGCCCTCCTCCTCTTCATCCCCCTTCCCTCCTGGTCCTTCTCTTCCTGTCCTTGCATTTAAGCCCCCCCCCGCCTGCCTTAGTTCCCCCCTTATTCATCCTAGCTCTTCTTTCACTTCTTTTCCCTGCTCTTTTACCTCCCCCATATTTTCGGGCCTCGTCCCTCAGTGCTCGGATCATCTCCTTTATACTCTTTTCCTCCTGTCTTTCTCCTTCTGGTGACCTCTGCACTTTCCTGCTCTCTTGGAACACATTCTGTTCCTCCTGTTCCCGTTCCTCCATTCTCTCTCTTTTTCTTTTCCACAGCTCGTTGATTTCCCCTAGACTTGCACTTCTTTCCTTTAGCAGCCTCTCCGCGTTTGTTTTTCTCCTTTTCCGCCTCGCTTGCTCCCCCTCCTCTTTCCACACGTCGCCCTCCATGGCGCTCGCCTCTTCTTCTCCCCACTCCTTTCCTTTCCCCTTCGCGCTCATTTTTCGCTTGCTCCTTACGCGCCTGGACAACTTTCCTACTCTCTGTTTTACCTTTTCCCTCCTCGCCTACCTCTTCCCCGCAGTTGCCCAGTCTGCCCGTCCGATGTCACCGCTGTCACCTCGCCTCGCCGGTTCTTCCGCTTATCCCGCCCGTCGCCGCTCCTTTTCACTGCTTATCCCTCTGTTTTCCTAACCTCTTTTCCTCATCTGTTTTTCTTATTCTTTTCTAGTACCTTGACCCCTCTCCACTTTTCTGATTTCTCCCTCTTACCTCCCTGTTTCTCCTGCACCTTTTCCCTCACTTTATCTTTATCTTTTCCTCCTCTATCCTTCTTCTCACCAACTTTTCTTTCCGCACTGTCACGCACTCAACCGCTCGCTTAGACACCGGAAACAGAAGTTTCCTATAGTCCCCCTATAGTTATTAAATCTACATATTTGCAGGGTGATTTATTAACTCCAGTTAATGAATTATATTTCTTTACTACTCATATATAAGATTTGTATGCTAATAAATCGAAAACTTAATTTTTTAAATTCACAAAGCGAACTTAGGCGAATATTAATGGAACGATATTAGTCTATAGACGATCGGTGAGTCAATACTCGGCCGAACATTGTCCTCGTATCGACAAACCAATAATTGGCGAGTCTAAAGTTTGGTGGCAACTCGCTTGTTACTTTTTACCCCGATGTTACTCGTAGCTCCTATGTCGTCTACCCTTTCAGTTTACAAGTTTACAAGAATTGACGGGAGAGTTTGGCTCAACTACTTTACTGAAATCGACGTCATACTTTTAAGGTCAGGTTAACTCACTATACACTTCACATATCGTTTTTAACAAGCAAATTCCTTCCTCAGGTAAAACATATATATTTTTCATGTTGACATCTGGTTCCTTGATAGCAAAAGTTATTGCTACTGAACGCGCACCCATTTTTTTTTAATTCTGTGATGTTATTTACCCGAAGCCTGAAGATCAAAATCGATCGATATGTTCAAATATGTTGAAATATAAAGTAGTTTGCGTTGGAACTTTCCGACACAAAAGAAATTTTCTTGAATCTGATGAAGCTTGTTTCCCGGTGAAACAATTAAAAATTTCATGACCGTGCACGAAGCTGTAACTTATTAGATGCAGTATAAGCCATTTTTGTTAAACATAATTTATGTTGAATTTCTTTTTACAACGAATTTTACCCAAAAAATGTATTACTCCACGTCTTTCCAATGATTAGGGTGCAGCACAATATTTTATAATTATTTGTTTTATACGAGGTAAATTTGATATTTTAATATACTAAAAACAACTGCAATATAAAAATCCTACGTTGTATTGCAATGCACCCGTACGTCACATTCTACTATTCAGTATAAAATAAATTTCAGATATACCAGAATGTAGGATTTTTAATAAAAAAAAGTCGCCCGAGGGAGATTCGATCCATCGATATCGCGATTACGAACCGAGTGCTACCTGCTACACGGTATATCTCCGACTCGAAAAACTTCTACTGCTTGCACAGTATAGTACCTCAATAGAATACGACAACGGTGCGAAGTTAAAAAACCGTGCTTTCGAGGTCCGATCTTTCCCTTGAAAATCGAAAGTACTCATGAGAATCTTTAAAAAAGGTAAAACACACGAGTGACATGGAGAAAAAAATTCGGAACTAATGCACGTATGGGTTAAACGCGAGACTTAGTAAAACAGTTGGCGTAGCGATTAGAGTCCAATCAGTGCGTATTCGTTGTTACTGGACACTGAAAAAGTGGGTCAGCGTCACGAGGTGGACTAACGAACAAATTTTATACGCGTAGAACAATCGGTGAGATGGGTGAAGAAAGTTGGCGGGTTCTTTTTAAGATAATGTTATGTTTATACAGGGATTTCGTGGTCGAACCATCGGGCTGCGGAAACGAATTTTCTACTTGAGGTTTACGTAGGTAAACACGCAAATAGAATCTTGTACGTAAGCAGTGAAACAGAGACGATAAAAGGTACGAGGCGAGTTTGAGACATTGAGTCGAAAGAAACTGAAATATTCGAGTAGAAGAAGAGGTGGAGCTGACGAGAATGAACGCAGGTGAACTGAGGAATAAGAAAGGTGGGAGGAAGCCGAGAGTGTTCATGTGCAGTGTGGAAGAACCGCGTGCACCTTCGCTCCTTTCCACAGGTACAGTATAGCCATCTATACAAAATATGTACATAAGGCATTCCGAGCTGACTCAACAAGCCCGTAGCTTCTTATAGTTAAGATTCGACCCACGATTTTTGTCCTCCAAGATACCGTTCCATAAAAAAGTTCCTATTCATGTTTCTATAAAAAAAATACGCGGTTGAAGTTGAATGTGATTTTTTTAAGGCTACGTCAAATAACGATCGTCAAATTGACGATCGTTAAATTTTTATTGGGGAATGAAAGGATATTCAATGAGAATATATAAGAATTTGTCGCACGTTGGGTCCCTCGCTACAAATATTTTGCGAAGAAAATCTGTTATCTGACTTTAAATATTGCATCAAGGATCAAAGAAAAAATATTGAAAAAAGCGTCTGTTGTTTGGTGCAATTTTTATAAAATCCCTACTGCATAAAAACATGATGAAAAGTAAAGGAAGCGGAGAATCCTAAGGTTCGTTAGAAATCGCAGAGCTAGAAGATTCGGGAAACAATTTTTTTTAAGGTTTTTTCGATATGACGTGGAATGGCCGATATGTATATTCACCAGCTGAGCTATAGTGAGTTGGTAGAGGTATAAACGGAGGCGACTTTTCAACGGCGAGGTATCCAAGCATCAGCCACGAGAGAAAGAAAGAGAGCGAGAGATAAAGAGTCTCTGGAGCCCGTTTGCTGGCGAGAACACAAGCCAGTCCGTGACTTGACTCCGTCACGTCATCGTCTTCCCCGCGTGGCTTTACCGATTGTACATTACTAAAAACTATTTAAGTAGAAAGCCGCGAAGAGCAATATCGCGAACGCTCTCCTGAAGACACCAGCTGCTACCAAAATGGCCGCGTCCTGATACCAGTGTACCCAGTGGCTGAACTCCCTCACTATCTTTTTATAATCTTCGTATTTACACAGTGCGGATTTATCAACACAATCTTTCGTACTGTTCGAGGAAATACGTCGAGCTCAGTTCCGAGGACAGCTCAGTTCCAACTGTGATTTTGAGGATTAAGATGGTCGAGTGACGTTACGTTCCGATGTATGGTATGAAAGACGTGGATTTAAAGTCTTGCTTACCAGATTTTCGACTCCATACTTCAATTGAGGTAATTCGAATGACGGTGCAAGTTTTTTTGTACACGAATTGTTTAGCGCTTAGGGCAATGAACACGTAGAAGTAGTCAACGAAGATACGAAAACACAACGATACAAATAATGTCATACGATATTGTTATTACGTGCTTGATAAGTGAATCAATGTAGGTATATAAATTCATGAGTTAGGCACAAATAGAGCTCCATAGTGATTTAAAAGTATCACTGCGTACTATCGACTTTGGCATTCGAACCGGTAACATTTTATATTTCCACACCTTTTTTACGCACACAATCGCGCATGCACAACGACACACGCGCGCTCACCTACTCACTCACGTATACATGGACAGGCAGAAATACATATGTGCGTATTTATGCATAAAAACGCCTTAAATGTATGTGTGTAGATTCGGAAACAAAAGATCATTGGTAACTCCGATGGTGAGGTTGAATAAGCTTAAGGCGGGATTTGCATTTAGACGGAAAAAAATAAAGCAATTGTGAGGGATTTTCAAAACGAAGAAATCACTATTCTATAAATATCTAACTGTTGGTATACCTTAATAGTATAGTGAAGTATCCGGAACTATTTTTTTAAATTCATTTATCATAAAAATGGCAGAGCTATGGCAGAGTGATACAGCAAGGTTGCCGCGGGAGTTGCAAATCGGCATGCAGTCTAGCTTCCCGTATACTTTGATTTGCTAATAAATCAGATTTTTTTCAGTTAGAACATTAACAATGCAAAAAAATCAACATTTCACGCATAATTTTTGTAAAATTTGCATTAAAACGGTTTGTTTTCGAATTAAAAAATAAACAGTTCCCGTCTAATAGCAGGTAGCAATATTATCAATATTTCTATCAAGTTTCAACTCAATCGGCTTAATAGTTTTTGAGTAATCGTGTTCGCCAATTTCGAAAATGTAGTTTGGAGATTCAAATGTGTTTGAAGTTTACGGGTTTGAGGCACAGCGTTGACGGGCTGTAACGATTGAAATTTTCCGTGATTCGCGTTCAGACTTTGGGAAAATATCCTACATATAGTTCTATCTTTTGAAGAAAAAAAAAAAAAGAAACCGTTTTTGATTGATCGTTGTGAATGTATATCCCACCTTAAGGCTTACAACCGACTATATTATAATATACTTTTATTTTGCCTTGGCCTTACAAATAATGCATGTCCGTAAAAATAAATTTATATATCGTTGATTCGAGTGAGTTGCATTTCATGACATGTATGGAAGATTCAAACAAACTATTACAAAGAGTGTGTCAAGCAGAAAGAGGAACAATATTTAAATATGGATTTGGAAAATATAGATGGAAATGCAGTGTTTCAATTTTGTTTTTGTTGCTATATATTTCTCCTTATTTTTATATGTGAACAGAATATACTTTTGCAGTACTGTAAGTTTAAAATGTACTAATACAATGTTTGTTGGCTATCTCTGAAAATACGGTATGCCTTTGCTGATTGCGAGATATATAGTGTTGTTACCTTGAATTTTTTTGTAGTCTATTTAGGTTGAATAATTTGAAAAAAACAATTGATGGAAATCTTTATACAAAGCGTTCGGAATTATCTTACAAAAAAATCACATTTGACCAAGGCTATACATTTTTTATGGAAATTACAATAAATGAGGCTATTTTTGAGTCTATTCGTGACAAAAACAAAGCATAAAAAGCTTACAAATCGAAGGGAACGGCGCGCTTGGATTGACCAATCAACGCATTCTGTACATACAAACGACGTACACGAATACATGATCTTGCAAGAGGTTCGATCAACATGCGAAAGTTAACAACATCGCTTCATGCGTATGGGCAGTAAAATACTCGAACACTGTTCTTACGCGCTCGTAAAATATCGGTTGCTTGTGTTGTACTGGTAATCCTCATATTTAGCACAGTTTCGAGTGCTGTATAACTCATGCGGCAGCAAATCGTTACAAATCTATGCCGTTAAGGGGGGATTGTCTTTTTTTTTCGCAAAATTTACCGCTTTTTGGGAATTTTTTTTGTGAAGAAAGTATACAACGGAAAACTTGTGAAACTTGGCATATAGTTTTATTGATCTGTTTACTACATACAAAAAAATTTTTAAACAATTTCATAAAAAAATCCGCCTCCCACCCCCCTCGACGCGCGATGGTTCTTTTTTGATGGTGTGCACGATTACAGTCTTCACGTTCATCCTGCACCAAAAACCCAAAAAGCATTTTACTTTAGACACATATAGCTATCGTTCGATAAAGGGGAAAAAAAAATTGACGATTTGGTGACGTTTTGAACTTGAAGTATCGATTTTTCGAAAAAAATTGATCGATTTTTTGTTATAAATAAAAAACTATTGAACGTATTGCTTTTTTGCTTCATCAAACGATAAAAGGATGTCAGCTGAGCATTCTGTCCAAATTTGAAGGCAATCGGTTGAATAGTTGTTGAGAAATCGTGCACACCATCAAAAAAGGACCATCGCGCGTCGAGGGGGGTGGGAGGCGGATTTTTTGATAAAATTGTTTAAAATTTTTTTTGTATGTAGTAAACAGATCAATAAAACTATATGCCAAGTTTCACAAGTTTTCCGTTGTATACTTTCTTCACAAAAAAATTCCCAAAAAGCGGTAAATTTTGCGAAAAAAAGACAATCCCCCCTTAAATATGCATTCAAGTAATTTCTAAGATCTGAGGTCGAATTAAAATCGGATCGATTCGCAAATGATCCTGATGATCCTAATTTAACACTGTTTTGTAAAGAATAATTGATATTTGTTTGCGATCTCGTATATGTCACATTGAATTGAATTACAGAGAAAAATAATAAATAATTCCAAATACTAATAACTAATAAAAATCATTTATTGGTCTCGCACCTGTCCGTCGTACATGTTTGTTGTTTACTTGTTCAGTTGTTTGCATTTAACTATTAGAATGAATACGTACAAAACATATTCAGTGTGCCCATATATTTTCTCAAGCACATCAATTTTTGTGTCCACGCAGCGTTACGAGCTTTAAACGTTAGGTAAATCTCTTGCGATGCACATGACCTGGACTATCAGGAGCGAGGGCTGAGGTTTGGGCGAACGGAGCCTCCAGGCACATAAAAACCGAATTTTAGAATCATTAAATGTTTTTTTTCATATTTGCGAAGAAGTTTTGATACCACCCGAGCCTAAACTAGCTATTAAAAGACATAATATCTAACTCGCATTTTTTTAAGTCCAAGTAAAGTAAGCCGTAGATAGGAAATACTGGAAATATGATTATTTTCCGAAAAGTGGAATATGGTGTTATTTTTGTCGATTTTTCTTTTATTTTTTTATACAGTTATTTTTCGCTATAGCGAGAAAGTGTTATATTTACTTTAATAATATAAATAATCGTATTGTGGGGTTCCGCAAAAGCGTCATTTTTATTGAGACAAATTTTCTGCAATATGAATATTTTCGAAATATGTGACAGATAACCAGTCACAGATAAAAACCTAGAGAGGCGATGCTGGGGGTGAACAGGTCTTAGTCGTAAAAAATGCTTCGAGGGTTTTCATTTTTGTCATTACACAAAGCTTTATATGAAAATTTAGACTCAGCCGAGGTTCATACCTTCTGGACATTTATCCATATATTTAAGTGTCAAATGGAAGTTCAATTTGCTCCGAGAAATCGTGTTGTATAAACATAATATACGCTTCTCACATATTACTTGCAACCGGAAAGTTGTTTCTAACTTTGAAGTTCAAAATGGGAAAATATCCTACTAACTTTCGCGTGGTTTCGTTAGAAATCTTTTGTACGCATAAGACAGTCTGAATAGACCTTTTTTTTCTCATTCACGCGATATTTGTCTTGAGAAGGTATTTGAGATTGCCCAAACAGTACTACACTGTAAAAAAAGATATGAAATTTACAATACATTTAAGATACAAAAGAATTGAATTTTACGAACTCAGTAGATGAAATTAAATTTGAAACACTTGTATCGTAAATTTAAAATAGGAACATGAAATTCTAACGTGGATATAGAATTTAATAGATGGAACATGGAATTTCAAAGACAAGTTTGTAAATTTGTGGAAAATGTATTGCATTAACCCGTGCCTTAAATTAAAGATTACAACAGTTGTATATTAATTCAAATATAAAAAACAGAGTATTGCAAATACAAAACGCGCTCAACCCACTTCGGCCGCTCGCGACGACCGATGGTCGCGCGTAGTTCGCGTAGCGTCCGAGGGACGGCGCCTTGTTCCGCACTTTCCCATAGCCACTCGCAGCTTCGGTCGGGCATATAACCCGACCACCGGCTACGATCGTTCTGGGAAAAACAGACGCGTTTGCAACTCGTGCACGCGTCGGAGAGTGTCACAAATTCGTTACCTCTCCATATCCACGCCAGAGTCGCAGTTCTCGAACTCGCCTTTCCGGAAGGAAATTATTTTTCCCTTTTTACGCCACCAGGTGTTGAAGAAAGAAATTTCACAAAAATCACCTTTTTTTTTATCTCTAGCTCCCGTCGAGGAGGATAAATACGAGTAACATTTTCAGTGGGCCTTAATTATCAATTTCTGAAATAAACTTAATACTTAGGATCAGTAATTTTAATACACACCCGTATGTTGATATTACCAAATGGTTCTTGAATTTAATACACACTCGTATATTGATATCACCAAATGGTTCTTGATTTCAATATACTTGGATGTGATTATTTCTTTACACGTGCATTATTTTTCAAACGCACAAGTATATTAATATTACGGAGCTACACTTTCTTTTTTCAAATAACCTGTTTTGGATTTTCAAAGTCGTATCTGAAATTTCATAAGCGGTATCCGCATAAAAACTTCCTATACTTGTGTATTAATTTTCATACAGAAATTTTTTACAGTGTACGTAGCACCTATCGAAAACGTCGATAAACTTCCAGGGACCTGGTTAATGAATTCAGCCAAGAAAGCGCATTGATATGATTGGTCCGTGTCCCTTGGGGTTCGGAATAAATTATAACCAAACGGAAAAATTCAACGATTTCACGAAACTGGTTTTTGTACGAATTTAGATATCACGTTCTGCTTCGCGAGAAGAAGTCTCGGCGAGTAACATCGGAGTATTTCGAGGGAGCAAAAGACGGAGTGAGAAGCCATATACCTAGATGTACACATACACAAAATCTGATCACAAAGGCTGAATTCCACGGAGCCGAAGCCCATAAAATATTCAAACGATCGAAGAGCGCGAAAAGATAAGGAGACTTTAAGGAAATTAATTTTTCGCTTGCTTTTGTGGGTTTCCAGTGTATAAGTGCAATTATTAAGTACGGGTGTGCGCGAGCGCGTATGTGTGCGGTTTAATTCGTGAGCATTGGACCGATCGGCACGCCATTTGTGGTTTGCGTTTAACGGTACAACGTGGAAAAGGCGGTGGCTCGATCTCTCTTTCTCTTGCACGTGGAGAAAGAAACCCGCGTGAACACGGTTGAATTCAAACGGACACACGATGATACAACGAAGAAGATTACTGTGGTCGATGCTGACGTTGCTATTGATCGAGGGGAGCTTCAGTCACGTAGCACTGACTTTTCCACGAGCCCGGAAGTACGATCTTGACTTCCTCGATAGCTCGAGAACGCCGGGGCCCTGTGGCATGCCAAGAGGTTTGTTACCCACTCCGTTGCCATTTCTCAATATAATTTTATTTCTTTATACTTTGCTTTGCGTTTGTTCTATCCTCTTTGAAATCGCACAAAGCTAATCAGCCTTTGCCAACAAAAATCCAAAATCACTTTACAAATCTTTCGTACGCACGATAACGTGAGATAGGTGCTTCTTCATTTAAGGATGTTGAGTCCCTATGAAGCTCGTTATGAAAAAATTAACATTTTGTTGAGAACAATTTTTAAAAGGAATAAAAAAAAATTTAGAAAAAAAAACTTCGTTTTGTTTCCGTTGCTTTCGGTATATTGTAGATATTACAAAATTGAGAGGCCAAAAAAAAAAACTTACTGCAAAGTTACATCAGTTTCCATAAGACAACATTTAATTTGCGAATGTTAATTGTTCAATAACGAGCTTCCTGATTGTCGTGAAATTTTTACGCGACCTCTGAAATACTTCGTACAAAAACGTACCAAAATTTCAGAATTTTATGATCATTTGCGATTGGGGACTCAACATCCTTAAACATTTTTTTCGACGTCACGTAGGAGCGATTTTTTTCATGCATTAAACCTCCGTTTTTAAGTCTTACTTTTAATTCTAAGAGTCGACTCACTGGCACGATGACAGTATAATTGAATGATCGAGGAACGCAACATAGCCTCGTCGCCAAGCAAGAGTTTTTTTTCCATTTACCCGAAATTAAGTAGACAAAAAATATTTGTGACGTAAATTAAACTGCGGCGTTACATGTAATATTGTCCTGCCAAGTTTCCTTACCGAAGATCAACAAGAAACAAATAAATACCGACGTAGCCAAAATCCAACAAACTCATCGGAATAAATACGTTCGACTCAATTCTTAAAAGTGATTTTTATCGAAGTCGCGAAAGGAATGGGCCTTTACATGACGGCACGAGGCCTGCGATCTTTTGCGATATATGTTATTTATTGTATTCAAACTTTTTTTTCACTGAACACCCCAAAACACCGTTATTTAAGATCGCTAGAGTACACCCCTTGGCTTGTTACTTTTTCGTAGGCACGAGTAATATGAATTATGTTTTCTTTTTTCTCTCACGGTATTCCTTAAGGAATCCAACGAGCCTGTATGTAATTACGTTTCTATCGTTTCCGAGCCGCTATTAGGAGACTACGCGTGGCCGAATTCCAAGCCAAGAACCGCTTTGGATTGGTCCGTTAATAAATATATATATACGCAGGGTGAGGCACATAAAGTGTTACAGAGCAATAGCACTCAAACTATTCATCATATCCAAAAATGTTACAGGCAAAAGTTTCAGTGTTCGAGAAGGCCGTCATACCGGACCACCCTATTTTTTTTCGGTGGAGGCGCTGAAGCTACGTCAAGGTCAACTCCACTTTTCAAAATGGAACCATGTATTTTTGTTCGATACCTTGCGCGACTAGAACTACCTGGTGTTGTAGGCCGTTGAATTCGTCTTACAATCGGTAATAACGTCATCGAAAAAAACACATGGTTCCATTTAAAATAGTGAAGTTGACCTTGACGTAGCTTCAGCGCCTCCACCGATAAAACAATAGAGTGGTCCGGCATGGCGGCCTTCTCGAACACTGAAACTTTTGTCTGAAACATTTTTGGATATGATCAATAGTTTGAGTGCTATTGTTCTGTAACACTTTATGTGCCTCACCCTGTATATAACCCCTGATCTCTCTCGTCTCTCACCGTGATGTTCCAGATCGAGTGGAATCAATTTTTTTCTGAATGAAAAACCGCGCTGAACTATTGGGTAGAAGATTGATTATTGGGGATAGCCCACGATAAGAACACATTGTGAATGTTGGATGGCGTTTTTTTTATACAAGCAATGTAATAAAAAATAAATAGGACCGGGAGCAAGAAGCAAGGGGCAGAGAAAAAAAGACGGTGAGATAGTCCGGAGTCCAAAAATTGAAATAAGCGCAATTAAAATTATATACAATGAAGTGGTTTCTTTATTGTTCGCTTCAACACAATGGAATCACCAAAAAAGGTACTATTCAGTAAATTACGTACTAAGTATGGATTACATACTATGGAATATAGAATAAACCGGTTTTATGGGTGATTGTCGGTCGAGAAGTATTTTGGTCCTCGTTGAGATAACCATTTATCGTTGAAAATATAAAATAAGGTCTCTTGTTTATATTGGAGATTAAAATTAATGGTTCTTTAATTAATCAAAAGTAATTACATCTCTTCATCTTACTAGTATCTGGCCAGAATCAACCGACGCAATTTGGATATTCGAGAGGGAAATTATCAAATATATCTGAAAGAAACTTATCACAGAGGAAATATGCACGTATATATAAGGACTTTGAAAATAGATCAGATTGTAGCGATTAATTTCGATAACATTAGTTAAGTGAAAGTTAGATTTTTTTACTAAATGAAAAAATTAGCTTATTTTTATTATTGATGGAGCTGTGTTAGAAAAGAAATCATTCGAAAATAAGCATACGTGCCTTAAAGTGAAATTAATCAAATACGGTAATGTGAGGTTCTTTTAAATTCTTAAGCCCTACAGAAAATGATAACGACTCTATGGGTTCCTCCACGAAGGAAATGGGTTCTGTTTGAAACGGAAAATGTTCAAACGTACTACGTTTTTACACCGTTTTCCCTATTTCGCGCAAGGTCGGAATTTCCGCGTGAAGAAGTCAGCTCAAAAGAAAACTGTTTTTCGAGAGAGGCCGATCTCGGATTTGTACTTTACGTACATAAATGACGAAGGAATGTTCTCAGGACTCACAATTATGCCGACTTGATACTATGGGAAAACGCCATTAAACTCAAGGTCTCTCCGTCTCTCTTTTGCCATTGCCGTGTGGCTCTTTTGGCCTGTGAAGGAATGGCGTACCCAGTAAGAAGGTATAACCCAATTTTATTGTATACGACGGGGAAAACGTTATAGGAATGCTGAGCCGTTGGAGCTGCGTTACAACCGCTCAGATTCACAACACAGGCAATAAGACTTTCATCGTTTCAGACTTTCGCATGTATCTAGACATATATGTGTATGCGTAATAAGAAAAGCGTATACAACGAAAGTACACTGTCATACTAATATAGAGTGTCTCGCATCGCGTAGGATACTTCATTATAAAGTAGAGACGGACAAAATAATTTCATCGATGTTCATAACCATATTTTTCACAAACATCCGTTCTGTCGTTTTCGAGAAAGAATCACATTTTTATTCTACCTTCCCCTCCAAAACTTCTGAAAAAAATCCAATTTGAACATTGATTTTTGTTTTTTTTTTAGTCACATAGTTGCTAATCTATGATCATAATCAAACTCGATACGTGCGGGGAAATATTGACAAGCTCAACCTCCGAACCTCTTTTATAGTGGAAAATTGTTAGTGTTGAAATAGTAGTTTATCGATGCGAAAAACCATTACTTTCATCCTGCCGAATGATTATACTATTTTGCAGCGAAAAACAACATATTTTTTCACGAGAGTGCCAACATTCCTTTCCAAAATGTCGCTAAACATATTTAAATGCACTGAGACAAAAACCAATTCAATAAAAAAATACATTGGTTGATCCAAATGAATGTTTGATCACGAAGTGCCACCGATATATGACATTATTACGATACTATAAAATATTGGGAAATGTGATTGATTTTAATAACATATTATTTTATTTGAAAATCTCTTCTGTTCTCTCAATATCTCCATTATCCTTAAAATAAAACGATAATCTATTGAAATGATTATATATATAATCTATAGATGTATGGGTGAAATAATTAAGCGATTGCTACAACATTTTTTATTCGTCCAAAAATATAATCAATAGAATCAATTATTTCTTTGCTACAGCGAAATGAATATGCCATGAAACGTAACATTTTCGTACTCCGTACAATATCAAACGTAATTTTTATGTATTAAATAAGCCTGCAAAATTTCAAGAAGATCGGTTCATTAGAGTTCGAGTAATCTTGGTCACCGACTTCAGAAATGCCATTTTGAGAAAAACGCGTTCAAAGTTTCAATTTCAGTTCTTCAATTCACGGATTCTTCTCTTTCAACGCTCATATCTCAGTCAATTTTGTTCGGATCGACTTGAAATTTTCAGGACATATTCTCAGATACTTATACTTCGAAAAAATGCAATAAAAAAAATCGATTTTTTCAAAATCGCAAGTGGGGCTAACCCACCAACTATGCATATACTATAGATTCGGCGAGAATGCTCCGCTGGAACCGCATAGTGTGCACCCGGCCTTATACTGCCCGGGACTGTATTATGTATGTGATATAAATGATTGAGTAAGCATACAATGTATTACGATATCGTACTTGTAGCCCAGTATTTTTTTCTCTGTTATTCCGTTATCCAGCACTGTTATTAGAGAAGATACACGTGAAAGGTTCTGATTAATTCATTTGTTAAGTAATATTCGCCGTAATGTGATGTTAACGAAAAGGAGCCACCGGGCATTCATCACACTCGGAATTTCAAAGTATTTCATAGACAGTTTTAGGTTGGAGAATATTATTTACTTTGCTGTCGAGCAACTGTGTCGATGTCAAGATCAGCACGATGTCATTCGGTTTAAACAAAATATTATAAGGTTGATCGTGTGCGATGACAGCGAATCAGAATCGTAATAGAATCCGACTGCAAACATTTTCGTTTTCCGAACTCAACTTAACTCGTAGAAGCGTCGTTTTTGCGCAAAGTCCGCCTTAACCGGCTCGTGAAATCTTTCGGAGCTCACGAGATCGTATAAACTAAATTATATAAACTGCAGCAGTTCCCGAAAATGATGTCTTTAGAAATAAAATACGAAATTCCTCGTGGCTTTAATCCCCGACACATAAGTTGTTATCCCGATTGTGTTGAGAGAGAAAAAAGTAACGAGTACGAAACGAACAGAGCGAGACCGTGAGAGAGTTTTGATTGTATGAGTTCTTTTTCCTAACGTCGTCAGCTTGGCATGCTAAAAACGAAGGAAGAGAGTATAGAGTCGAGGAAATTGTGGTGGGAAGCTCAGTATATTTATATTCTTGGTTATTAAGTGCCCTGGAGCTGCGTTGCGTTGTATACTAAACCATGTTGTGATGGGTTAAAATGGGCCTCACTGAACAGGTGAGAAGTGCAGAAAGTGTAAAGAACAGCCGAACGGAACGATCGTCGATCGCCCCACGTTCGTTCGACTACCGGATTTAGTTTATTTTTCTAATGGGAAATATCTCGATATACAGGGTGAGAGGCACATAAAGTGTTACAGAGCAATAGCACTCAAACGATTGATCATATCCAAAAAAGGTTTCAGTGTTCGAGAAGGTCGTCATACTGGACTATCCTATTTTTTTTCATCGGTGGAGACACTGAAGCTACGCAGCTTGTGTTGTAGGTCGCTGAATTCGTCTTGAAATCGGTCATAGTGTCATCGAAAAAAAATACATGGTTCCATTTAAAAAAAGTGGAGTTGACCTTGACGTACCTTCAGCGCCTCCACCGATAAAAAATAGGGCGGTCCAGTATGACGGCCTTCTCGAACGCTGAATCTTTTGTCTGAAATATTTGTGGATCTGATCAATAGTTTGAGTGCTATTCGATCGTGAAATACACGTCGTATGTGGGTGTTTCTCTACTAAATGGAAAGTCGCCTACACAAAGTTGACACATGCATGTTTTTTCTTAAAAATAAAAAACAAAGTATGTGCAACGGAAGGCAGTAATAAATTAAACGTATATCAATAAAAAGTTGACACATTCTCTCCTCATTTTGCAGCTTATGGACGATTTAGTGAAAATTCGTGACAGGGGACTGTAATATCTTCCAGGGAACTGTTTAAATGGAAAAAGGTCTTTTTTTAATTGAATTCAACTAATCGAATATCCTTATTTTTGTTAAAACTTTAACATAGCTTATTACGTGTGCCCAATAGACAAATCAAATAAAAACCACTGCTGCATTATTGATGTTTTCCATGGTCTCTTGATTTCCTTGATTGATTATCGAGCATTCCAGCATAACTGGAATTAAACTTATCAAAATAAACTTTTAACCTTCAAACCGTGTACATTATTGAATTTCTGACTTTAAAAAATGACAAGGTCAGTCATGTCATCATCTGCCCAAAGTAATGTTAACTGCTTAGTACAAAACAAACATTATATTATACCATTAAATATAATCATAATGTAATCACAATCAATATCTTGTGACTAATACTTTTAGGAGTATTTAATTAAATAATTGTCATTACAGTTTACAACGAAGTCAGTCTTACCTTTGTTTTTTTTTGTTCGAAACAATCAGCCATAATTGATTTCTTATAGACCGCCACAGGTAACTTGAAGTCACAGGTAACATGAAATGATTTTTATTCAATGACATAAATTGCTAGAAAAAACACTTACTAGGAGACTGTTCCATCAAGCAGCTCTGTCACGTCGTTCAGCCACAAACGCAGCGTTCACATGGAATAATATGTTGTTAGCTAGCTTAGTTCCGCATTTGGACGAACTTTACACCGTGCGCGGTTCGTTTATCGCAATAAATGATGTCTGCTAAACGAAATACGAATTGGGCGCGATTTGGAAGTTAAACCAGGGGACTGCTTTGACATTTTAAGACGGAATGACACCTCATCGCGGTCGGTACGGTAGAACAATTATAGATACCCAAGAATCTCTGAAACGGCTCTTCAGATTCCGTCGAAACTTTTCCAAACGACATCAAATAGATAGACGAACAGCTGTCTGCCCCTCAAATTTTCTGAATTTGAGAGAATAAAACGTAGATCAGCTGATGATAAGCCAATCTACGTTTTTTTCTTCAAATTCAGAAAATTTGAGGGGCAGACAGCTGTTCGTCTATCTATTTGACGTCGTTTGGCAAAGTTTTGACGGGATCTGAAGAGCCGTTTCAGAGATTTTTGGGTATCTATAATTCTGTTCTACCATACCGACCGCGATGAGGTGTCATTCCGTCTTAAGGACAACATTTGAGTGATGATTTTTCATATTGAAAAAGTATTGAAAATTATGGTCGTATTTTATAAAGACATGTCCTCTATTCTAGTTAAACCTATGGATGTTATAATTAGGCAACGTTAATCCTAAAAGTAAATATCCGGCGTGAACCTTCCTATTCTGGAAATAGGACACGACAGGGGACTGTGTGTTTAAGGGGTTTCGATAGACAGTTAAATGAATATTAAGATATTGCGTCATTATGTGCGTTACGGCGCACCAAGAATAGGTAACGAATTATCGTTTCAGACTAGTAGAAAAACACCCATGTATGAAAAACATATTAAATGAGTGAAACGAAAGAGAAATGAGATAACGCGTAATAGAACGTATGCACGTAAGCGCATAAATTATAATCATCGTTGGAAAAGAGAATATGTACTGTTATAGTAATACAAGAAAATTATCTGTAATAAGGATAGATATATGAATGCGCTCGCAGAGGGTATCGCAATGATGTACGAGTATCCACCATGTTCCGAACGTGTCGGGCAGAGAGATCGACTAGCAAAGAGTTTCCACTACGAAGCAATTGCAAAAAAAATCTCACGAGAAGCGCGCGAGCTTCGAAACCACATCAAGACTGCTTGTGTTTTACCTGCAGTTTGCAAGGTTGAAATTCCTCTGTGGTTCTTTGTATTATTGCGAGACTTATTTATTCAGTTGTCAAGATTAGTTGTATTCTGCCTCTAGCTTCGCTACTCCTTCATACTTTATGTTAATCTGGAACAAAAGGGCCACGTCGCTAAGCATGACCTGTTCACTCATAACCTATAAAGTTGTGTTAAACGTTTAGCCGGCTACATTGAGCCTGCTCAAAATATTGACGTTAATTACTTTATTAAACATGTCGATAGTTTTGAATATAGCACGTGGTATTTGAAAAAAAAAAATTATTGTCTCTGCTACGGCGAACGCTTCCGCTTATTGTAGCTTCCATGTACGGGGTACTTCCCCATATTACATTCCTCACCATTTTTTCTCCACTTCACATCCCTAATCGATCGCCACCTTGCGGCCGCAGCCGACTTCCCCCTCTGTATCGCATCCTCCATGACATTTTCTGCCAAGGGGATAGGGAAACTGTATAGGGAACGGTATAGGGAAAATATTTATCCGAGCTATCTTGATTATTAGAGGAAACCAAAGGACGTTATGTGAAATTTTTAGTGAGATTGTAGAACTGCGTCTCCCAGCAACGCGAGGGAGACGATTTACATACGCATACAAGCGTATGAACTACAAATTACAAGAAAAAAAGAAAATATCGATTTTTTTTGAAAAATTTACTCAGCTACCTTCCCTCAGCTAAATGTCTCGCATAAAATAATTCGGCGAAGACTCACAAGGAACATCCCTCAGGTGTCCGCCTCCGATTTTGTTGAAACTCATATATGTGATAGAGCGTCAAAAATTTTGAGACACGTATTTTTTTTTATCGGCGGAAAAACGGTTTTGAGGGGTGAAACGCACCCTCGAAAATGGGGATGTTTTTTCGTTTTTCGTCGATAACGTTTTAACGGTATGAGATATAAAAAAAATTCAAATTGCAACAATGTTTATTTTTTCATGTACTATACATTGGAGATGAGAACGATACCATTATCGACGAAAAACGAAAAACACCCCTATTTTCGAGGGCGCGTTTCACCCCTTAAAACCGTTTTTCCGCCGATAAAAAAAAATACGTATCGCTTACTTTTCGGTGCTTTATAACATATCCAAATTTCAACAAAATCGAAGGGTGTCACCTGAGGGATGTTCCTTGTCAGTACAGCCAATTTACAAGAAAGCGACCGTTCATTCAGCGACATAAGAAGTATAAACGCCTACAGTTTGCCAAAAAATACGTGGCGTGTCGATAGATTTTTCGAAACGTATCGCTTTGTCGGACGAAAGCAAATTTTAGTTACTCAGCTGGATGACATGACTCAGAGTGTGGAGGAAATCCGGGGAAGAGCTCCAAGAGTATGACTTGCAGCGGACAATCAAGCACGAAAGTGGTAGCATATCATTATAGTGTCACCTCCGTGCTTGACGGCTGCTTTGGGGCTGTTTTTCCTGGTCCGGAGTCGGACAGTTGGTGAAAACCAGTTATATATTAACGGCTGATAAATATATTGAAATCGTCAATGGAAATCTGCCGTCATCATTGCTCCGAGTTGCATTGCACCGTCATTTTGTGTTTCAATAAGACAATAATCCCTAACATACAGCAGGGAAAACTCAACAAATGTTTTATTAAAAAAAAATTTGAACACTTCATTGACCTCCACAATCACCTGCCGTTGAGGCTTATTACTACTTATCAAGTAATTTTTCTAAAAATTGTTATCTGTCATGTCAAAACCGTGTGCCGTACCTACCTACAAAATTTTCACGCCCGCTTCGCTCGTCTGCAGCCTTCTTTGTTCTGGCATAGCAACTCTGAGCTCGATGAACTTCGTTGGCCGTTAAAATTTACACTTTGGTAATCCTAAGAAGAAAATAATAAATATTCGGATTTACAATCAGTAAGACGTGAACATTCGGGTTAAAGTGTTGCCGAATAGACGATTTGGTTGTAAAGGTTTTTATAATTTTTGGGTACTTAATGATTCAATTTTACAATATTGATTTACTCAGATACATTAATACACTAGCTAAAACTAACGCCATTTATTAAATTGCTCAGCAAGTAATGCTGTCTTCCTGGAAAAACCTCCACAGTCAAACTATCAAACTACTTAACTAGACTTTACAAATCTAGCTTATGAAATTAGCATCCTCTATTGACAGAATCGTTTGTTACTCAACACATTTAAGACTGAATTCTGTATAACCTGAATGAGGTTTTAAGACCCAAATGTAGAGAAACATGCTAGGTTTATGAGTATTTTTCTTGGATGTTTGGAAAACGTACTTGGCAGATTTGCGTAACATATTAATGGGCCCATAGCGGTGTGTTCCCTTTACAGCAAAGAAATAACAATTTAAATTGGATCAGCCAACACGGCGTAATCGGTGGACATACATATAAAACGAATTATGAAAATCAATTGAAGTATCAATATTCAAATTATGTAATTTTATTTTCATATATTTTCAACTACATGAGCCGCGGGAGGCGAGGGGGGGGGGGGGGGATGCGCTACCGTGCCCCATGGTGGGCTCTTATTTTTGTCAGTCGCTGTATATTCGTATTATTATACAATAATTATTTTCCGGTTTGTTATAGGGGATGTTAAAACATCTTTCCTGTCGGGAAGTAAATTCAACGTCTCTTGGCATTTAGCTTATCCTCATGAGGTGAGTACCAATTTATATAATATTATAAATGCGAAAGTTTGCAGATTTGTTTATCCAGATGTTCAGTGTTTGTTAATCAATCATGCCGAAACGATTGAACGGATTTGGATGAAATTTGGCACACATTTAGAGCACACCATGCAATAACACATAGGATAGATCGTATCATAGTAAGAGGCTTCATACGTCTTACAACGACAGTTTGTTACGTTCAATCACGCCAAAACAGCTGAATATATTTGGATGAATTTTGCCACACCGCACCGGGAGACGTGGTGGTCACGTGCAAAGCTATCGATGTGTCAAAAAAAACTCGTATAAAGCGTGGAAGTCGAAAAGTTATAAAAATTTGATAACGAAACGGTTCGTATATTCGTATTTGGTACTTTTTGTCTTTTTCATCGGGGAAGGAGAGTACGGAAAAAACGGGATTTGATTTTGTCCCAACTCCGTCGAAGTGAGCCCGAGTCGTTCGGTCATCACAATTTTCTCGCTTCAACATGCGGAATTATCGATACTTTCGAACGACTCGCGCGCTCCATTTTCGCGAACGATTTCGCCAAGAACAGTTTTGACGTGTTTCTCTGTTCTCCTCATTACACGGCATGGACTGCTCATGCGGGGGTCTTATTTATTTTTATATCGATCCCAATCTGAGATAACGGTAAAGATAAATGCGACGAAGAATTGAGAACTCGCACGTGGAGGTGGACCCGGCGCATATTTTGGTTTGCCCTTACTCGTCATATATTCTGACCACTTGACCACTTCCACCAAAAGTCTTGGCGGTAATCGCAAACACTTTTTTGTTTTATTTGGAGGCAATCATCTGAGGTGCCCTTTTAGGATTTTTCACGGCGGTTATCTCAGGTACTTTTTTTTTTAATTTTTACCGTCCTGCGGGTGCCAAAAATGATAATATTGATTACACGTGGGTCGTGTTTGAACACGCTGCTGTAGAATGCGATGCCTGTCTGGAGTATGGCAGTCATAGGCTTGCAAAAATGGAAAGGATGAGTAAAAAGCGGGGATGTGTTGTTCTGGAGGTAAAGTAGCCATTCCTAAATTAGGGGAACCAGTTTAACCCTTGACACAGCTTTCCATACACGAAATAGAATGATGACGTAGATTTCTGAATCGTACCAGAAAATATAATAACTGTTTCCACATGCCGTCGTTTGGTGTTGATATAGTCATTTCACTTTAAAAAGCTGTAATTCTCATTAACATGAAGCTGCTCCAACATGATAAATAAGAAGAAGATCACAAAAGTCTGCGAAGTGAATATAAGTGCACTGCAATTAAATAATTATGATTCTGGTGGTTAGTCAAAACTCGGGATCATCTTTGCAAGCATCTTCACTAATGCATAACATCACGATTAATATTAATAACTATTGAAATCTCGCATTTCATTTAGACAAGCAATAAATATAACGCCGAATAGTGATTTATTTCTCGACGAAACGCGACTAGCTCCGAAACTGTGACCGGCTGTATCGGTATAGGTTTTTCGCAGTTTCCCTATACCCATGGCAGGAATGTCATCGTGAATGCGATGCAGCGGGGGAAGTCGACTGCGGCCGCAAGGTGGGGATGTAAAGTGGAGTATAGTGGGGAATGTATTAAGAGGGAAGGACCCAGTACAAATGGCAGCTACAAAAATAAATAACGCCGAGTACGGTTGGGTAGTTGAAGTCCATTGCATGTGATTTTTGAATCTCAAAACAAATATTCGAGGCAGGCTTTAGAAAAATAAGTGTACGTTCCATCCGCGGAAAAATAGAAAGCGCTTGTAAATTGATCGCATTCGCCTCAGCTACGGGCACATTTACACTCGTGCTCGTGTGGCTAAAAAAAAACGAAAATCTCTATTTTCAGGTATGAAGGAGCCAAAAAAATGAAGATTTTTTCCCAGCGATGGAAGGAGGATGAAAAATGCATGTTTTAAGGAATCGTGAAGTCAACAAATATATTGATAGCCATAAACATGGGTTTTTCATTGATAGATCAAAGACAACAAAAAATTATATGAAAAATATGCGTTGGCAACTTAAAGTACGTAATAAGATAAAACGCTTTTTCGACCAGGGGATTCCAATATAATAATATACATTACGCGAATATGGCGAAAATGAAACGTTTCTATATGTATTTTGCATATGTCCCCGAGTAGAAATCGTGCTAGCCTGTCTGAGTTGCGACCTAATAACTGGCTCGCCCAACCGAGCTCATACGAACTGACCAATGATTGGCTGCTGTGAGCTAGTAATATTATGAATGTTTTGTTATCCAGCCCTTGGCTAGTCACTGGCCAGCCGATCTTGGTCACAAAAGACAAAGTGTGGTTATGTGACTACGTGTACTTCTTTCGTTATTTCGGGGGAAATTCAAATGTTGTATTTCAATTTACATTAAATATCACGAAAAAAATTGCTGGGTTTGCGACGTCGCCACGATCTTCGCGCTCGCTAGACTACAGTAGTGGGTTTCTTTGGGTCTACGTAGTAGGAGTTGAAGTGGACAGTCTGATACAAAAGTAAGTGTTAGGTGACGTAGGGAACGACGTTATATTTGGAACGCTAAACATTATGTTAGGCATTTTCTTCATTAAGATATTCTAACTACATTATGAGGATATTTCGCAATATTTCGAAGCTTTCATCGATTGCCCGGAGAATGAACTTTTGAACGTGACTGTGGCGAGACCTTAATCCTTATTCTTTTTAAACCCTTACAAATATGGAAAAAAATCGATTTAAACGAAAATCAAATCGTAATAGCTGAGTTGCAGCACTTGAGGCTATAATATCCTGATGAGCCTGTGTTTTTACAATACCTGTTGTGCATGGTTCATAAAACAATAGAGGGAAACGGGGACATGCAGCGTTTGGGAGTTTGTAATTATAACATCTGTCACAAATACAATATCGTAATAATTGAAGATCACGAGATTTGAAGCCCAGAAAAAATTCTGGATAAATATAAATAAAAGACGAGCCAAACTTTGATTTATTATCGTTTACTTTTATGCAGCCCAATAACGTTATTATCATTATTTCCTGAGTTTCAATACATAAAAACGTATTTTTTCCCATTAAAGCTTCCCGATTGAAGCCCTGCCTACCACTTCCTATCCGCACTTCGCTAATCTAGCCTAACTTCCGGTGCGTCCACAGCCCTCTTGAGCTACACAATACCTCATTTGCCGAGGGTACGGGAAAACTGTGAAAAACCCGTACCGGTATAGACGGCCCCATATCCTTCTGATTCTCTGGTGCACAGACGTTTTTTTACGCAACTATCTACACCAAGGTCGCAGGAGTATTTGGCCTTCCGATTACTGTTTGATGCGCTAACCACTGCACGGCTAATCGGTCACTGCTCCGAGTACTGGCCGTGCACCACGTTGCTTAACTCGAAGGACCGCCGGAGCCGAAACCCGACCGCCCATCCACCAATGTAGGATTAAACAGCCGAAAGATTTAAAAAAATGAAAGTATGTTCACTAGACGAGATGTAAAGGTGTTGGAAGCTTGCACATTGCTGTCTTATCAGTTAATTTTATTAATTTTTTTTTCACAAAGTAAGTCTGAGGCACCTATAAGTCTCTAAGGTTAAATTTGAATCACCATTACGTCTTGCCATAACGTTACCATAACTTATAGGGTCTGAGGACCCTATAAGTCTCTAAGGCTGAATTTGAATCACCATTACGTCAGTACCATAAAGCCGGCGGTCATAAATTTTCAGCTTTGTCGTAGAGAAAGCATTATGTAAAAAATCTTCGCTTATACGGTCAGTGTTGGGGTCTAAATAAATAAATGAGGAAACAATATCTAAGTACTAAACTTGCATAATCTTATTCTGTACTATAAACTAAAATAGAATAATTTCTCCTCATATGCAATGCTTTTATTATTATTCTGCCGTTTTAATTTTTAATTATTCATTAAAAATTCAAACCCACTTTAAGTCTAAACTTTTTCGTCGCTTTTCACTAAATCGAACCACGCAATACCAAAGTGATATTATGATTATGGAAGTAGCTTGTCTTTGACTTTTCAGAATGTTTTGAAGGATCGAAGTAATAACCGACATCCGTCACCGATATTTCAAAATCGAATAATGTAAAAGCTACGAATAATCCGATAGACAGTTGAAAGAAAAAAAAATGGAAGAAACCTTCATTTACAAGATGCGAAATTGCGTGTTCGTGCGCAGCCTACCTATATACGCATACACATAACAACGTAGTGCGATTTTTCTTTCACGTAAGATATTCTGCGCTCAATATCCAAGATTATTTTACGGAGGTTGAAAGATAAAGTTATCAAATAAAGAGCATAATTTTTTATGGAAAAGGTAATCAAATTAAGAGCATAATTTTTCCTTTCGTGAATCCACAAACCGATGATTTGGCATATTGGGCATTGACAGGTTCACATGTAATTTTGTGTGACAAAGATTAAGCCTGATCATTTACAAATAAATATTACTGCGCCAAGCTGTAGATACCCGTGTGTAACTTGCTATGGCGTTTCGTTGTCAATCTTGCGTTCGCAATACTGCTGAATAATTTCTCGTCAAACGGTAAGGTACAGGAGGGACGGAAAGAGGGAGACGGGTGGAAATAAAGACAACAATCGCAAGAATCTAGCTAGCACAAGAAAAGAAGAAAACGAATGACTGAGAGGCTACGTTGTTGCGTACAGAAACCGGACGGCCTACACGCTTTTTTCTCAAGGCAGCGTGCGTTGAATTATTCACAAAAGAAGCCTTCGGTATTTAGCAGAAGTATGTATAGCATAGGAGTTCGGTTATACAGCCTAGGCTCGGTATATGTCCTGTATGTTCTGTATTGTCCGGAGCTATGTATATTTGCAGATTAGATAGGAATGGACGTTTATTTCATTCTAAACTCTAGAAGCAATATATAAATAACGAGGTCATCCTCTGAAGTGTAATACGAGGGATACCGCACTATTTCTAATAGTCAAAAGTTTCACCTTTTCCGAAAAATATATAATTTCGCTACCATTTGTTATTGTAGAGGTAGCATTTCTTTGGAATTTTTTTCGGTATATGTTACATTATATCTTGTGGAAGGCTTATGGAATTGAAAAGACGAATAACGAGTGTATGAGTTTTTAACTCAAATGTGATTTGAGTTATCGCTATGCTATTTATGAATGTCACCGCCTGTTTAATTTAGTACATCAGCAAACGAAAAGTTGCAGAGGAATTCAATAACTCATGTGTTAGTTGCAGAAAGAATGTATGAAAATCCAGAATCAATTAATTACATAAATAAATGTATGGGTAACAAATGTAACAAATACACAGGTAAATTATAATTCTATCGAAAGAGGACAGGACAAGAAAATTTGCAAAGTAAAATATTTCTCACTGTGCTCCGAGACTTTGCTACGAAAAATGACTCGGTGGCTGAAATCGAACTAGCGCTCGTTATTATTCTGTCCTTGTGCAAAATACACAACACACGGTAACTTGTCTTTATAAGGAACCTATGGTCTTCGAATTGCCAGGTTAAGTTTTCGGTAAAGTCTTTCCAGGGCTGTATTACGTATCAAGGTGGTAATACGCATAATGATGAGTTACGCGTTGCTGTAGCCCAACGGTGTCTTCATCGACGACGCAGTCTTTCTTCGGTGTCAGAATCAGGACCAATGTGAAAAGCGAGGCGAGTTTCGCGTGTATTGGAATACTTGCCGAAATGTAGATCGAAGGGCTCTTTTGAGCCCGAGTCGAACCCACGACCATCGAATTACTAGTCCAAGCTCTTTCCGCTACGCCAACTGCTGCTTGGCAAACATATTAACGTAAATGGCTTATACGGTGCGAGAGCCGCGTCAACATGTTCATTTTCTAAACGCTTGGCCATCTGGAGTTCCCACTTCGGGTACTTTCATTTCTAGCCAAGCCCTGCATGTCCTATAAATTTGAGCGAAATCCGTGATGACGAGTAGGGAATGCCCTTTGTTAGACTGGGAAGTATGCATATGGCTTGATGCTGAATGGAATTACGTATTTCATCACTGTTATGGAAGGTTGTGGATGCATTCGGCTGATGAGCATGGATCTCATAATGCGGGATGGAATCATCGCAGATGACGGGTGTTTTGATATCAGATACTTCCGCCTCCATCTCAAACAGCAAACGCACACAATGCACATTATGTAGTTTTTAATGCAATTTTTCCACGTATTCATAGACCCAAACTCCTCAAAAACAGCACGTACTGCGTTGTTAGCGGTGTGCGTGTCCATTGACTACTGGTCTCTCTCACCGACGGAGTATAGTTTTTATAAATGCTCGAGACTCTATGAAAGACTATACCCATTGCGAATTGATGTGTAACCGTATGGTAATTTTCTTACCACGAACGTTCACGAAATCACCGTCTTGATCCACTATTCGGAGTTGAATATTGTCTATCGTCTTGCTCGCGATTGGTAGATAAATGACGTGCGACGGACCCTCGATGATTTTATAGCTTGGTGGTACAGATGGGAAAAACTCGTGGATTGTGTGTACTCTTCGCTTGTTAATATAGGCGCTAGCGGTGAGGTTACATTCGACACGCAAAGCGTCACTATAAGAATAGTCACTAGATTATCCGATTGCTGCTTTTCACCAGCTCGCAGTTTACGGGGTGCAACTCTTAGCATACGTCCGATAGAATCCTCGCGCGTGAAATATTAGGTGTACAACTTAGTTCGGTCCGTTTTCAAAAGATGGCTCTAGGTGCTCTAAATGGTTGACGGCAACAGCTGAATTTTACTGTATCGTGAAGTATCAACATCTCTTTACCAAATATCGTTTACAGACCTTTGAGTTTTGCGCATCAAGTCTAATTTTTACCGCGGTGAAAATGTCGAATTTCGTCCCAAATAAGCACCATTTGCGGGAAGTGTTGAATTTCTGTTTCAATTGGAAGAAAAGTGCAGCTGAAGCCCACCGAAGCTCATCGAATCATTGCCGGAAACGAAAAATGGATTCATCATGACAACCCGAAACGGAAAAAATCGTCTGTACAGCCCGGTCAACCGGAACATCAACGCCGAAGCCGAATTATCCATGGTGCCAAGGTTACGCTCTATTTGGTGGGATCTGAAGGGTGTGATCCATTATGAGATACTAAAACTTAGTCAAACTATCACGGGAGACTTCTACAGGCAACAATTGATCCATTTAAAGCGAGCTATAGCCGAAAAGCGTCCAGAATATGCGATCAGACACGAGTCCATAATCTTTCAACATGACAACGCTCGGCCTCACGTTGCTATTGTGGTTAAAAACTATTTGGAAAATCACGGGTAGGAAATTCTGGCTCACCCGCCTTATAGCCCAGACCTTGCCTCTTCCGACTACCATTTGTTTCGATCGATGCAGAACGCTTTGACTGGAATACGCTTCACGTCACAACAGGGTATCAAAAATTAGCTCGATTCACTCTTGATTTCAAAAGATGAACGCTTCTTCCGCGACGGAATTCACAAATTACCAGAAAGATGGGGAAAAGTAGTGGCTAGCGATGGATAATATTTTTATTGATGTATTAATTCATTTTATTATTCAAATAAGTATTTTGCAAAAAACGGACCGAATTAAGTTGTACACCCAATATATTTCGTAATTGCACTCGATTTTATTTACCAAAATCAGCACAGCGTATTGTGGTTGAGCCTACTGCGAATGGGCAATTGATTTCGCATGTAAATTCTACGAAAAGAGGGGATTTTCATTATTTTTGCTTATTTCGATAAATCTGCATCGGTGAGTGGTCGGTGAAGTAGCTCTACTTTAGTAGCGCCCCAGCAACGCTAAGACCGGCAAAGATGGGCACGAGAAACGGTAGGAACCCACCGGTTTTACGAGGTACAGGCAACACTCGAGGCGTACGCACTTTGCGCGTGCCACTTGCGACCCACTTGACAGCTGCTCGGGCACCCTTTAAGGGGAGGTACCTGAGTAAACGGCGAGAAAAACGGGTAATCTTCGAGAATTTTTATCTCAAACACTAATAATCCGGCTGCCGGAACAACATTTCTAGTCGCCAATATTGTATCCAAATTTGGACAAAATCGAACAAGCCGTTTTCGAGATACATCTGGCACCGACTTTGAAAGCTACGTTTCGAGATAATCGTGTTCGAAAAGTGGGTAAATAAATGACGCGCTCGGCCGTTGGGCCGCTGCACGATCTTTCGGTAAATTCTCCATATAATTTTGGTGATTGCGGAACTTCAACATGAACCGTTTCGGTGATAGACCGTCCACGTCTTCAGCATCGTTTACTGAGCCAGAGATAAAATCGATGTAGTTTATGATGAGTACGACGGGGTTGTGGTGAAAACTACCCGACTGTACCAATCGAGCGGTTGATTTAATCTTTTACACGTACGCAAAGGAGCTATCGTATTCACAGCTTATACCTCTGCTTACAAGATCCACTCTCCCGATCGGGAACGAGATGAAATCAACGACAAACTCGATAGGACGGTTTCGAGCATGTCCTACGGATGCTCGGAAAATGATTGAGACGATTGATTTCATCCCTGTTCCTAAGGCACTGGGTGCCAATCATCCAAGCCTACAACGCCTGCAACCATCATGCAAGTCGTAGATTTCATCTTCGCGTCATGAATCTTGATGTTACTGTCATTTTTGTTGCTTGCAGCGTAGCCAAAGGTATCCTCTCGGCTTGAGGGGAACTGGGCTGAGCTTAAATACGAAAATCGACGAACGATTTCAGAAATTTTCGATAGACGGTCCGGGGATGATAGGGAGCACTGGCTGCATCTTTGCTCATGCAACAGCTCGCAGTCGGGTGAACCAGCAGGGACTACTTGCGTTTAATATTTGTTATTTGCATAAGTATGTAAAACTGTTTAGCGCTAATTTGGGATACTCGCCAGCTGGATAGTTCTTATATCTAGAATACCGGTAACATGAATAAAAATAATTTATATGTAAAAAATATTCTTTTTAGAAGGTCTTATTTCATATGCTAAAAAGTAGAAAATATTTGTTTTCAACCATGTAACTCAAAACTGCTCAATTTCGACATAATAACCGTAGATTGTTAATTGGAATAAACCGTTAATTGGAATAAAATCGTAAAAAAACATGTTTTTAAAAATTGTACGGAATTGTAAGTACATATATTATCGTGATAAAAGAAATTGGAGCGATGAATTAACTTTGGCCCTGTCGGGTCAAACTGAGAATAACCTTTTGCGACGTTTGACCCGCAAAGACGCGCGCGCGCACACACACAAACATATTTAAGCGATGAAGTATACGGTGTAGACGAGAAAAGGATGGAAGCATCATGATTTAGCGATTATTATAATGATGACATAACAAGTAATCACTAATACCATCTTATATATTTCTCATACTTCTTGGTTCGGCGCCTTCCCCTGCGATTACGTTCACCAATTATCGCCTCCATCTTTGTCAGAAAAGTGCCTCATTCGGCTCGCATTCCCTTGCATTCTTCGCGTCACGTCGTGCGTGCCATCAGGTGCGGCACTCAACGAATCGACCGCGAAGAATTTTAATGCCAATCCCGTAGACGCAAATACCGTCTACGGGGGTTTTTCGACTCGCTTTGACTCGGCGTATATCGACCGGGGTATATAATGAAAATCACTTTTCACCTTCCAACTAAATCGTTTTAGCGCTTCGAAGATTGATAATTTTGCCGGAAAGAATTGTTCCCAGTGGTGGCGAAGTAATTGGATTTTTATACACGCGGTACTATTGAACTGTTGAAACTCTAAAATTCTATAATGGTAAAAATGAAAGGTGCATTTTTGTAAGCGTCATGTTCATATGGAAAGAATGGCGATAAATACAAAATTGGAACATCATCGGTAGAAACTTGCTATAGGTACGAGGTATGAAAAATTTCATCGCTTTCAACTGTATATTAACCCTGGCCTGAAAGATATCTCGAGTGTAGATATACAGGACAGTCTCCACGCAATGAGGCTGCCTCAGACATGTGTTTAATTATATATACGCAGGAGAGGCGTCGATGACACGTGGACATTTATGGAATTCGTGCTAGCGCGCCTCGACGAGAATGAGCCCCTGAGGTCCGTTATGACCTCGATGCGACGCTATGAGGCACCTGCTTAAAAAATCCACCAACATCCTCTACACGGATGAAGAGAAGAGCCTCGATGCCTTTGTGCGAAAACATTTCCCCCTCTTTCTCCCCTTCTCCCGCCAAACTCTCCCTCTTCTTCCTTCTCGCACGAGTCATTTTACCGATCACGTTTCCGCATTTTCATATGACGACGATGAGCATGGATGGCGCGTTCCTTGCGCCATTCGGCAGGGACTGTCCTTGTCGTTCGTGAAGAGACATTTCATGGACTGGGAAACGTTGACGCTAATCACGGAGGCGCAGTTTGGGGTTTAAAATTTGGAATAGCAGTAAAAACCAAAGTCAATGCCAAATTTTTACTCAGTCGTTGTTAAAAACATAATAACCTTCTTTGGTCGATGTTAAGACACGACAAAAATCAGCCCGTCAATGCTGTGCCTCACCGCTTGGATTAGGAGCGCACGCCGCAGAGATGGGCAAAACGTAATCAAATTAACAACTAACAATTTGAATTACTACTGTTATTTATAATTCAATTACTTTGTAACAGATTACTCAAGTAATACGTTATCACAAGTACCTAGTGCACTTTAATTCAAATTCTGTGTAATCTTCGAACGCTTTTTTCGCAAAACTGCATTTGCGAAATTGACATGCAGGGTTATCAATAAACTATTGAACCGATCAAGTCGAAACTTGGTAGAAATATTGATCTTATTGCTGCCTTCTACTTGGCGAAAAATGTTTCAGAATAATTAGAAAAAAAAAAACTACTTTTTTAATCCATATGTTACAGAAATTTTCCGTTAAATGTTGATTTTTGTTGTTGTAAAAACGTGTTTTCTATTGAATTTGCATTTTCTTCATTTTAATTACTGTCAAATATAAACTATACATGTTCCAACTGAAATGATGTCTGAATTTTTTTTGCAAATCAAAGTCTACGGGAAGCGAGACGGCACGCCAATTTCCAACTTCCGCGGCAACCTTGCTGTACCACTCTGCCACACATTTGCTATTTTGTTGATACTTGAATTGAAAAAATTGTTATGTATACTTAAATATTCTGTTAAAGTATACCTACACTTTGATAAATGTAGTATAATTATTTTATAGTTTAAAAAATTCGTCAAAATTGCTCAACATTTCCCGCCTTAATTAGCAGGGCGATCAACGCAGTATCGCAACAATACGTCGCTAATAACATATTCAGGCAGAGGTATCTCGGATCGGTTGTGGTATGCCAAAATTGTTGCTGAAAAAATGCTGAAAAATGTAAATGCGCAGCATAAACGGAATGGTCAATGATAAAGCGGGGCAACGGCTATCCTGGACACAAATAAGCGATTCGATAAATGAAGCATTCATTCGCATCCTACGTACTGTACTTTTCGTTCATTTGACAGCGTCAGCCACCATACTTGAGGGTACCAAAAAAGTTGTTGGGAAAAGTGCTTCCATCGGGTTATCGTGATCAGAAGATTCGTGGCTGGACAAATGTTCAAGGGCACGATTTTTCATGGAATTAATGTTAAAAAATACGGCATTTCGTTGGATTAATCTACAAAGTAATCGTAATAAACGTTGTGGTAATTAAATAATCGATTAAACTTGACAACCAATTGAAACTCAAAATAATCGATATAATTATCATGCGGATGTGGAAAATTTACTAGAAAGTATCTTTTTCACAACTTCGATTTTTTTTTTCGAGCGGAAAGGTGCTCATCTAGTAGGAATGTCGACGCTTCGCGGCTATTATTGCGAACTCTCTCCGTTACTCGTACATTCTTTGCAAAGTAATCGCTATATCTAATATGTGTGTGCGGGCGCGCGTACACACACACACACGCGCGCGCGCGCACTAACGAATACACATACATATACATAATATTGTTTTGTGGCGAGTTCCGGGTAACCGAGAATTTTCTCTGGGGCTGACACATCTCCTGCCTAGTATTTTACTTTCCGGCGAAAAATTGATATAAAATCGCAGTGACCTAGTAATTCCATTGTTTTTCTCGGTGAATATTTTTTTACCCTAAATAAGTGATGGAACAGAGAAAAATAGCGATGTGCACGAACAATTTAGTGTATGGTGAGTTTCGAACTGCATCACCCGTTAATGGATTTATTTTTATTTTTTATAGAGAACGCTCCCATACGACGAATGTAAGTTTAAGGTTTTTATTTATAACGGATGAATCGATTCTCATCTCACCTTATATGCCACGAAGCGAATAAATTTTTTAAAAGTCTCAAGGGTCATGGAACAGTCGATTTGGCCCGGAATGACCGATATACAATGCAAACTCAAAAACAAGCGGGAAGCCCTTTTACGTATTCTATGCCGAGTGGTTGAAATATTCATGGGTATGTCCCACGATTTATATGACGCACCGGCTTAGTTGGGATACACTAGATCTACTTCTCGTCTGAAGGATCTTAGCATTGATCACTTAGCAACTCCTCACTGTTGCTTTCTCTTCAGCAAGCTCCAGCCAATAGCATGAATATGATAAACGTATTTTGAATATGAAAGTTGTTAGTTAGAATCGAAAGTAGCCAATGGGTGTTATTATCGGTCCAGGGCCCTGAATCCATTTTTTTTTTAATACGACTTTTTTTCTTCAGTACAAATATGTTTTTTTTTTTTTCATTTTGCGTTCTCACTCAATTTAAACGCAATCGAAGGGAGATTCTTACCACGAAAGGTACTCATTATTTCGTAATACGAATCGGCGTTCTGGCAGATTTTCTTCTTTTAAATAACCCGGGTTCCTTTTTCGATGCGCCGTCCAGTTTGGCTTCAATAGAGAAGCGATTTCAAGTGCCTTCCACTAATTTAATATAATTTCACCGATCTTATTATACGATTAGTGATGTTATCGAAATCGCCGACAGCACTTTAAAATGGCAGCATTTTGAGCTGTTCTTTTACGCTGTTTTACAATGACGTAAGGTTTAAACGATTTCGAAAAAAATTGTCTTTTGTAACTTAACTTAGACATCTTGTAGTAGGATTATTGTTTACTGTCATGTATACCGTATTTGAATGCCGACCCAAACTCCACTCGCCCCCCCCCCCCCCCCCCCGCCACATTCTGTCGTGATTACAGATCAAGAAGTGCGGCAGCGTTTTGACGCCAAGTGATGAAAAAAAAAAGTTTACCCGTTCTATCCGTCACTTTTGAAATTTGATTCAACGGCACGCTAAAACGCGTTGACGAATCTAAAATCTGATGACGTTTGATAAGTGTAATGTGATTTTTCCCTGTCGTTTGGTTCAGGTTATTTTTCGATCCGCCTATTCAATCCCGGGATCTCATCATTTTCCGCCGAATTTACGAGCGATTTTTCCCCCCAAAAAAGTGAGTCCACAATCGCGGTTTAGTTGAATCGAATAAAGTACATTCGTCATGTCGTAAACATAAAACATACGCCCTTTTGAGAGTTCAATAACAAAAAGTTTAATAGCTCGAAGAGCAACGTGCTTCAGACTCGCCTCACGGAGCTCGACAGCTGACTGCTATCTTGCCGGCTATATATACATATAATATGTTACAGAGTGAGATGAGGCGTTTTGACAGCTCGAATCTTGTCACGGTTAGAGCGTTTTTAAGCGTGAAAATAATGGACTGTTCTAGGGCCAAAAATAAATTTGACAAAGGTCCTTCGCGTCTCATATTCAAACTTCAAAAAATTCGTCGCAATTGGAAATAGGACGGCAATCAGCACAATGAACTCTTCATTTGCCCTGGAAAGAATAAAACGGCAAAGCATGGAATCTGCTTGCATTCAACATACACTCAGAAAAACGTTTGGTACCGTCAAAAAAAAAATGGTTTGGATCAACCAAATCCTGCAGTTGCGGGTTGGCGAACGATATGAAAAATTCAATTGACCGCAAGATTTGGTTGAATTACAAATATATATTTAATTCCGGCAAATCAACTTCTTCTTGATCCAAAAATGCACAGAGTACTTTCAATTGTAATTCCAGTGTCCTGAAACCAAACTCTATTTTAACATACTGAACGGTTGGGTCGGTATAATCTCTCCCTCAAAAGCATTTTCCAAATATACAGCTCAACGAAAAACATATACAGTATAATGAAACATGTGTGCATTTAATGAATTGCAGAGCATATTTCAGTCAATACATAATATTTTTGACGAAAGCTCATGTAGAGTCCGTACCACTGAAGATATATTTTAAAAGAAAATCCCCCAACGTTGCCAATATAACGACCAAATATAAAGTTCAAATAAAACGCGGATTACTTCTATGAACTCCGATGTAGTTAATCCAACCCATTGTAGGCCAGGAGGATATTGCTATTTTGACATGATTATTTGGTTGTTTCAACTAAACTGACTTTGTCACTTGGATCGAATTGTATTTCAAGCGAGTGAAATTAGGTTGCTGCAAGAAAAATTGTTTCAACTAAATATACATAGTTGGTATTACTAAACGTTTTTCTGAGTGTGGTTCATCCATTCTTGGTCAAACATTTTTATAAGGGCCCATTTTTGTTTTAAAAACGTAGATGCGAACACAGAAATAAAAAAAAAAACAAATCTTTAGAAATTCCTCAAATGCATTTAAAAATGTCGCATTGATGTATTGTTGTTATTGAAAACATCGCGGAAAAACCCCTACAAACGTTTTTCCAAAATTCGCTCGGCTTTAAGAAAAATTTGAGCTATTCACGTTGAGGAGACACTATTTCGAGCATTTTCTTCAATACCAAAGAGACACGTGTATAAGCACGTAAGCATAAAGTTGCAAACGGAGGAGCGATAAGTATGTGTGAGTACAACTGAAAAAGAATGCGTACAAGAATCCGGGAGAAAGCAGCATAGCTCGTTTTCCCAACGCGTATATACACACTGCACCCTGATTATCGTAATATATTTAGCGCAGTAGAAGCACGTTCTGATGCGGAATTTACGCGTGTATCCTACGAGACACGAATTGTTTAATGCATTTATTGAAACGGCACAAATTATTTTTCTACGTATGTATGTTCACAGGGAGGCTTCAGGCTTCAAATTTTGGACCCTTTGGACAGGCCACTCGTGGATCTCACACCCGTGACTAAGCAAAGCGAATTCGTCGAGGATGACGCCACGTGAGTCTACTAGCATCGTTATTTTGATTTATTTCATTGTCGGACGTAAAAAAGACCTTGGAGTAATGTTCTGAAACGCTTTTATAAAATTTAACATTCGACAAAGACGGCGGGTTTTGCAGAATCGAAGGGGAAAAAACGATAATTGAAAAAACCGACCTTGTCCTCAGAGCGCAGAGTTATCCGGTAGAGTTGCCGCTAAATTTCACCTGTGTGAATTGCACGGTACGACTGTTACGACAGGCCAAAGAGTGGGGCCCCAGTTATCGCTTTTGGTCGTGCGCTGATATCGACGTAAGTCAACGTTTTAAGGAAGAAAAAGCGTATGGTGTCGTTGATCGGACGCGGAATTTTTGTCAATTGAATGGGTCTGCGTTCGTTCTTCCATAAATAGATCTTGGAGAGAAAAATCTACAGGGAAGATTGCAGTGGTCACGGACGGTATTTGCTGGGCAGATGTCGCTGCGATAGATTTTATCACGGACCAAGGTGTGAATTTCGTGAATATTGTCTCGACGATTCGGACTGCGGTAATCAGGGTGTTTGCGTTGATAATCACGGCACGACTGCACCAACGAAACACTGTTACTGCAACGTCGGATGGTACGGTCATGGTTGCAACAAGAGTGAGTCGTCACTTCGCTGACACAAATCATTTTCGTTTTGTCACTTATTTATGAAAACCTCAGAGACGGCATCCTTGAGTCAAGTATTAAACATTTCGTTTCTTTAAGGCCACTTGACCCAGATGAGGGGGCTCCTTGTAACTTCTACGTGTAGATTGTCGTAGACCGCAGTCATTAAGGCGTTACCCCCACTTGTAGCGCAAAAAAGGCCTTTTTCATGAATTTTTTAAAAGAAAACTACAAAACTTTTTTAATCGATCAATATACCATCTTAAAGAACACATCTTGAAGAATTTTCAGTAATTTTTTTATTGAAAAATATTACATTGTTTAGTGGCAAATGGCCGTCAATGAAATAATGTTTTTATATACACGGTTTGCGGTGACCAACATTGCGGCGAAGTGGATCATCGGAAAAAAAAATGCGGATGGATTTAGTCAAATATAAGTATAAACTAGTCTCTAATCGAAGGATTTTAAAAAATATTCATTTTTCACAAAATGGCGGACAGTCAAAGTTAATGGTTCGATTTTAACGAAAAAAAACGGCCGTTTTTTGGCTATAAAACGGCCATTTTTTGTCGAAAAAAAAAAATCGAACGATTGAAGACTACATTTTTATCTATTAAATAAGCCTGCAAAATTTCAAGAAGATCGGTTCATTAGTGGTCGAGTAATCTTGGTCACCGACTTCAGAAATGCCATTTTGAGAAAAACGCGTTTAAAGTTTCAATTTCAGTTCTTCAATTCACGGATTCTTCTCTTTCAACGCTCATATCTCACAAGGAACATCCCTCAGGTGTCCGCCTCCGATTTTCTTGAAACTCATATATGTGATAGAGCATCAAAAATTTTGAGACACGTATTTTTTTTTATCGGCGGAAAAACGGTTTTGAGGGGTGAAACGCACCCTCGAAAATGGGGATGTTTTTTCGTTTTTCGTCGATAACGTTTTAACGGTATGAGATATAAAAAAAATTCAAATTGCAACAATGTTTATTTTTTCATGTACTATACATTGGAGATGAGAACGATACCATTATCGACGAAAAACGAAAAACACCCCTATTTTCGAGGGCGCGTTTCACCCCTTGAAACCGTTTTTCCGCCGATAAAAAAAAATACGTATCGCTTACTTTTCGGTGCTCTATAACATATCCAAATTTCAACAAAATCGAAGGGTGTCACCTGAGGGATGTTCCTTGTCAGTCAATTTTGTTCGGATCGACTTGAAATTTTTAGGACATATTCTCAGATACTTATACTTCAAAAAAGTGCAATAAAAAAAATCGATTTTCTCAAAATCGCAAGTTGGGGTAACCCCTTAAGTAATGCGTATTTCCGAATAATAATAATCAAATCAGAGGAATTCTTGGCTATTGCAAAAACAAAAATCCATCTACTAGTCCACTATCACAAAAGAAAATCCATAATGTAGTTCGCTATTACAAAAAAGAAATCTTTACAGTAATTCGCTATTACGCGAAAAAATGCTCATAGCAGGCAGAGCTAGCAGAGAGAAGAATTCGAAATACATGTTCAACGAATAAACGAATAGAAACTTGTACGTCGTTTTTCAGAATCTATCGTAAAAACGATGGAAATTGATTTCGACGGATATACGATGAAACGTTTTTCGGAGGATTTCGCATTCTATTGGAGGATTTTGCACGACACGAAAGAATTGGAGGGTATAATGGTAGTAAATGGAACATCGTGGGTTGGAATCGGTTGGCGCCCGACCAGTTTGACACCAGCGTGTCGAGCTTTTCCGGAGTTGAATGACCCGACGAGCGCCGAGCCATTGCCGGTTCCGGAGCCTAAATCCGAACCTGAGCCGGCATCGGCACCGAGACAAAATGGAAACATCGATCCGTCTCCCGAGCCGGAACCAGAAGCCGCGGCTTCGTCAGCGGAGCCAATCTCGAGGCAGGCGAATTCAGCGCGGGAAAGTAGCGAACAGCCTAGACGAGAACCCGAATTCGATCGTCATAAAAAAAACCCGTCAGATCCGACCTCCGAATCGTTCAGAACTTCCGGAGCAAAGAGACGTTCGGCAAAGCAAAACTTCGTTTCGGCGGTAACCCAACGCGTTGAAACGGACGTCACTGTGCAGACGAGTGTCACCTACCAAGTCAGCGCGAAACAAGGTGACTCGTCTATAAACAATATCTAGCACCATCTGCACACGCCCACGAGGGCTCGATACGTCGTAATAACAAAAGACATCGCTTAATAAATATTGTAAAGTTAATTGATGCGTTCTTTTTTTGTATGCCGCACAGGTCGTAAGAGAAGATCGCCTGAACGAGCAACAGCCAAGCCCACAGGTAAGACTTGAGATATTGTGAAACTTACGGTGAAAGTTGTTCCTCAGTTATGTGCAAAAAGGGTATCTGTCGATATCCGGTAATTTGACAGACGGGGTTTTTAGGATTACTGAGTAACATTGAAAAAAACCCTTAACATCTTTTTTTAGATTTGTGTAGGTAAATTTGGTATACGATTTTGACCCCTTCGAATTCTTCTCTTGATAATAATTCGATAAATGTATTCTGATTCGAATGTGTCCATTTGCGAGATTCCCTCGCCCTTAGAGTGGCCGTGTGCCGTGTGCTTATTGTCTATTGACAGCGTTCTTAATTTTTTTCCACTGTTACGCGAAGATGTCAAGAGTAAAAAATGGATGTAGCGTGCTTGCGGCTATATATGTACAGTATAATCATACTCCTCGTATTATTATTTTTGAAGAAGTATCAAGGAGTAGCTACTAGCAAACATCGATGAAAAGGACCGTGCGGCTTTTAGTGCAACGAAAAGATAACAAGTTCTGGTCCAAACATTAGCAAGGTCACGGCTGGTTTGGCCTGGATTGGTCAACATACATCCCCGGCTATTTCTCTCGGTTATTATTCTTATTAATGTGCCCGCCTTGGGTCTTTGATTATTATTCTATACTCACGATTGTAATTGTACTTTTAACGCCGGCTAATTAATCGTCGTGATAATGATCCTCGTGATTAGTAGCCGCAACACAGATACAGTGGCTCAATCTCATCTATTCTCCAAGCATTCTTACCGCCAGATGTTGTTTGAAGGGAAAATGTATACCGGAACATCTTGCAATGTAACACATTAGATCCTTTTAGACTTTAATTCACATATTAATATATCATACGTTTGTAAAAATGGATTTGAGGTATTATTTAGCAAAACGGTTTTTTGGAGTCCTGTGCAAACAGATGTAGTGGAATTTGATGGCATATTCGGCATATTTGACTCTCCTCACATGCCAGTAGAATGAATCATCCGGCTTCCAAGTATTAGAGTATTGCGTAAGAGTTTAAAGAAATGAAGGTAAATAAAAATGCCTTTATCCTGTACGAAGTATTAGATAAGGTTTGTCCGACATTAACGATTGAGCCCCTTTTCCAGCCCCCATTGATAATCCGCACACGGTGTTGGTTTAAAAATAGTTTGCATGTCGTTGCTGCTTTGTTGCACAGGACAGCCCAGCAGTACACCTGAACCAAAGTCTCAGCCGGAGCCTACGTCCATTCTACCTTATCCCGAACCTCAGTCTGAAGTAGAACCTAAATCAGAACCGGAACCTAACGCGGAACCGGAGCCTGCATCCGAGCCAAAACCTAAATCCCACCTAGAGTTTAAACCCAAACCAGAACCTATTTCCGAGCCAGAGCCTGAAACTGAACCAGAGGCTAAATCCGAACCAGGGCCGAAATCTGAACCGGCGCCGCAATCTGAGCCTGAACCTAAATCCGAGCCAGAGCCCCAATCCGAACCCCAATCTAAGCCAGAACCCAAATCCGAGCCAAAGCCGCATTCCGAACCCCAATCTGAGCCGGAACCTAAATCCGAGCCAGAGCCTACATCTGAACCAGAATTTATACCCGCGCCTGAATCTAAGCCCGCACCGGAATTACATTCCCATCCCGAGCCAGAATCTGAACCGGAACCTACTTCCAACCACGCAACCCTGGAAGCGGACCCTAGCACCAAGTCGGGAGCCACAAAAGGTAACAATTTAATTAGCAAAAAGAAACCCGCAGTGCAGGTTCATACTATAGCGTCCGCGCTGGGACGCTTTTCATTAGAAAGTGCATGGTGACTTACAGTACAATTAAAGTATTCGTAGATAAAACTGTGTTAACACATGAATATGTAGATATACACAACCACACTATACACACATACACACTCAGAGGATATCTCAACATAATTGCGCATCACGAATAAATCGCAAAAATGAAGTCGCATGAAAGGACGTTTCTTGATGGGCATATGTCAAAGTGACCGGCCAAGAGCTCAAGAGTTATCGCGGTAACATTATGCGAAATGGGATCCTATGGTTTATATTTGCTGAAAACGAAGCTAATCAAAAATAGTCACCTCTCCGGCTTAAGAAGCAACTGTAAATGTGGTCGGTGAGAGAGCATTAGCGTCTGATCGTTATATTTGTGGGCGTCACTCGCAAATTTAGTTGTCCAGAACGATTTTTCGTTCGATACGAATCTTTTTTGTCTTGTGTTGTTATAATGGTCGTGTTCGTTGGGTCTCGTCATTTTGATACGAACAAGTGCGCATGCGCGTAATAATGCGCAACGCGCAACTGCGCAATGAAACGAGTCATGCGCAAATGCGCAGTGACTCGTTTCATTGCGCAGTTGCGCGTTGCGCATTATTACGCGCATGCGCACTTGTTCGTATCAAAATGATGAGACCCAACGAACACGACCAATGTCGGTCAGCGAGCGTACATGCGTCTGCGCGAAGTGCAAAATGCAAGTACAAACGTTTTAAATGTCATAAGTCCCGTGATTTTCAACATGCTGAAATGATAATTTCCTTCCATTGTGGTTGTTTTTACATTCACTTCTCCATCTAAGAAATAAAAATGTTGATATGGCCATAAACTTTTAAATGTTATATTAATATCCCCCCTCCCCCACACTAAGTATCTTGCAAGAACATTTTTTACGTGACTTCATTTTCCCAATTCATATCGAGTGTGCAATTGATGGAACACCGTGTATATACAAACATGTGTGTAGTAAAACTACTAGTATATCACAGTACCTGTAACATTATAAATCTTCCCATCCATACATTTTCCATATTTTCATCATCATGACGATCGTTATAACGCGATTTACATCATCTTAGCGCAGTATTAAGTAATGGATGATAGTTGTATCAAATTAGCTCGCACTATGTAGACGTTATTGGATAACACATAAAAGTCATTCATCATTCGACTAATCGATGCGTAATTAAACAAAATCGTCCACGCCTTCCTTGTAACGGTAAACAGCGGTAGCACATGGACGCGTGACACTCCATTCAAGCCGCAAAGGTTTACCCTTCATCTTCACGCTCTTTCGATCCGCTAAAGACTAATTTCTGTTTGTCTATTGAATTTTTGTTACGTTCGTTACGAAAAAAAAAAAAAAAAAAAACATCGTGTGTAGCACCTGCGAGGCCCGCCGTGCATAAATATACGCCGAAGCACGATTTCAACCCTATGGACTGCACGGATATGGTGATCGGGATGGCGCGCGGTAATACTCATAGAATCGGTGATTACTACACGAGGGATCGTTCGACACCACGCGTCGATACATTCTGGGGCGGAAAAGACAGCCTTACGGCGGCAATGGGTTTCGAAAAGAACAACGTCACCACGATTGTCTTTCGGAAGAAGTTGTTATCCGTCGAGCTCACCGATCACGAAATAATGGATGGTGAAATGCAGGTCATATGGGCCAAGGGACAGGAACCCGGAAAATACGTCCACGTGCCACCGAGTGGTGTCGAAAAGGGCAAAGTTAGCGTCAAAGATTTTTACAATGTCGACGAGCTCAAGTACCATGGGCATCGATCGCAAAGAGGCGTCGCTTCCTTCAATTTCTTCGGTGAGGATGTCGCACTTCTATATTGATAACATACGATTTGGGTGGATGTTCAATTCGATGAAGAATCAAATGCAATGAGTATTTTGACAATGTTACATTGAGCAAGATGTCAGTCATTCGCTGCTTCAAGAAGCGACGTCCAATGAATAACTCCGAGACAATAAACATTCACGATTTCGCGCTATCGTCGAATTTATTTTAACGTGACTAGTCCCAATTATGAAGTTTGATAGGTGCCTAGTAAACGCATGCCTAAAAAGTGAATGAAAGTGAAATGATTAATGGAATTTCAGATGAGAAAAACAAGGAAGAATTTGGAGGCCACACTATTCTCGAGGGTGGCGGATGCGGAGGTGAATGGAGACATCCGAGGCATTGCTCGATTGAAAACGGTACTTGTGAGTACTACATCAAGTGGACCTACAAGACGAAAAAGGTACGATTCTTGTTCTTACTGCCTCTATCTTTCCCACTCTTTCCTGCTTGAGAAGTGTGTTGTCTTCGACATGCGCGTACGCTGCTCTTAGGATCTCTTGCTTTCTCTTCGTCATGACGGTTAACCTCGTCGTGTTGACGACACACCGCGGGGCAACTTTCATTCTTCAAGCAAGCGACTGCTGTACGAATGTTGTTCACACAGAAGAGTATAGCAAGCGGGGGGGGGGGGGGGGGGGCGAGGGGCGGGGCCAGAGAGAGGGCCAGGGAGAGAGCGAGAGAGAGAGAAATTCATCACATTTCTGTTTCTAGGATCAAATGTCCTTCACAATCATAACGACACATACGAATAGTTGGACAGGCGTAGGATTTTCAGACGACGACAAAATGGTAAGTAATTCAATTGGAATAATAAAACTATTATTACTTATTTGCGTTGTAAGCGCTTCTTGTGTACGGAATTTGGTTATACTCCTTGGTGTTTTTATCGGTGTAATGTACAGACACAAACGGATGCAGTTCTTGGTTGGGTCGATAAAACAAGTGGACGAGCGTTCGTAATGGATACATGGGTGAGCGGATACAATGCCCCGCTGTTGGATCCCTCGCAGGATATTTACAACGCGAGTGGAAAAATCGATAATGGCGTGACGACATTGAGATTTTCGAGAAAACGTGTCACCAAGGACATCCGGGATTTATCATTTACCGATGACCGTTGTCTTTACATGATGTTCCCGGTTAAAGGCGGTGTCTTTAATCCGGTTAATAAGAAAATTCGAAAACACGAAGCCACACCTATCGTCTCGTCCGAGAGAATTTGCATACAGTCGTGTGGAATCGAAGGTGCGTGGTTCATTGGCCAAATATAAGTATGGAAATAATGGAAAAATAAAAACGGTCCCACAAATTCTTGAAAACGATTCACATATATCGTATCATTTTATTTTTATTTTATCGACAGATTTGTGAAGCATGGTATTTATTTACGAAGTCAAATTTTATTAATGAAAAATACGATTTGATTGAGGAAAGCGAGAATCAATTTGGGGACCACATTTACTAATGAGTAACTTGGATAACTATTTGAAAATTATAATTGATATCGTTTGGCAGTATATTGTAAATTCGGCATGTGTAATAAGGTTAATATGTTGTAAGGAGTTATTTTACATTAGGCTTGATAGAGAAACCCAATCAGTCGAGATATTGTTTTGTAAATCGGTTTGTATGTCGACAGAAGAGGATGAAGAAGGTCCAGCGACGCCAGCGCCTCCAAGATTGTACTACGACGTTGAAGTAAAGATCGTAAATTTAGGCGACCGATTCGAAGCACCCCAACCTGGGACTCCAGATTTCGAGGCCATTTCGAACACAATATCGGATAATTTCGGGCCAACACTAAGAAAATTGCCGGGTTACTACAAAATTAGGCTGTATGAGCTACAGAGAAACGGGGGAAATGCTGTTGTAGCGAAGATGAATTTGATCTTGGACAAGAATGAGGGTAAAGGTCGAGCCCTGAGACCAGCTGATACCGTTGCTGTTGCCGAAGGTGCTTTGAAGGAAGCTCTCCTCACCGGAAGAGTAGGATCGTTGACTGTCGATCCGCAATATCTCATCGTCAGGGCTCCTCTTTGTAAGTCACAAGCAGTTTCTTCCTCCGTTTAAAAAGATCAACCAACTTTTTTATTCACCAGAGCAAACGTATATGTTTTTTTCTCTCTCTCTCGCAAACTCGAGGCCTTTTAATAATGAAAAAAGAAAGAATCTATTCTTAAGGAGATACTCCACACATTCGGTTGGTAGAAATCCTACGGCCAAGTTTTCTACTAGATGGCTCACATTTCGAGCAAACGTAGAGGTAGACGTTGTTCATTTTTTACAGAGCGGAAGGTCTATCCTTTCCTTTTTCCGAAATATCAGCCGTCACAGAGAACGCTAGGAATCTGAGAATCGGCAAAGGAGCACATGGGTATTGTCTTAAACGTTTCAAAAGAGAAAACTATATATTTTCCCTAAGATAGGTGGGTTCCACATACGAAAGGAATTCAGTGACTTGTATGATGGCTTTCCAAGATTACTCAATTTTCACTTATCGCCATTCGAATACTTCTTATGTTGAGTATCGAAAGAATGTTTTCCTCTGTATTCGATCTATTGATCCTTGGAACCCCATATGAAACTCTAAACACATGCTGTTCTCTGATTTTACTTTACCTGCTCGAAATGTGCCCTGCATGGTTTATTATCAGGCATTCGCATTCTCCTTTCGAGTCGACCAATAACACATACTATGACAGCGTAATTCTTCGCTTTGACCACCAGATAGTAACTAAGCCCCTAATTAGTAAGAAAGTCTAATTAGGGACTTAAAGAAATTAATTGACAGAAATTAAAATTAAATTTAAAGAAATTTAAGAAAAATTTAAGAAATTAAAAAAAAAGAAAGTAAATTAGTCTTTTTCTTCAATAAGAGAGACAACAAAATAGGGGCGTTACTTTTAAAATGTCGTTTCTTACTAAATATTTACGACAAATCGCCTTTGGAAAAGGTAAAGAACTTTATCAATATATATTTTTATCATCGGCTGAAGTGCATATAGCGTTCGCCTGTTGGCAAAGTGACAGAGCAAATTACATACATATATTATCCGTCACTGTTGAAATAAGCATGTGTTTTTATGAGCAAAGTTCACAGTGATTTCGTCCAGTACAGAAAAAAAAGAACCAAGAGCAGCCTATGGGATACGGAAGAAACATTTTTTTTCAATATTCAGCTTAGGGAGAATTCCACAAGTGATAATTGACGTTAAGTATTATTGAAAGACCAATTGATTATAGGCCAACGAATTCGTAACGGAACGTGTTACGAACCTAGCTACATAAAAGAGTACAGTTCGACTTGAAAGAGCCAAGACAAGTTTGAAATCTCGAAAGCACCTCCAGCTAGATAATATTTGTGCTCAGCGCCAATTGGCCCGCAAAAACATCATAAGTTTTATTTAAAACGCTTTTCGAAGAACACAGTTCGAAAAATATTTTGGTAAAAATATAAAAATGGGCGCCCGCTATATTGGATCGAAATACTAAAACAAATGTGAGTGTTTTTGTGAGTACATGTTGGACAAGTTTTTTTCGTATTTGTTACTTTCATGTAGGGAATTATATGAAAAAACGAACTATTCCATAATTACAGCCTGAATTGGACCTCTAAAAAGCGAAAATTTAAAATCATTCAGATCATATTCTTACAAGGAACATCCCTCAGGTGACACCCTTCGACTTTGTTGAAATTTGGATATGTTATAAAGCACCGAAAAGTAAGCGATACGTAATTTTTTTTATCGGCGGAAAAACGGGTTTAAGGGGTTCCTCAGAGTGGTTCACCCCTTAATTTTTTTTGCAATGTCACTATAGTGGATTTTTCATTGCTTCGGATTAGAAGAATTTTCGCTTTTGTTTCATTGAAATCGGTGGACTCCTTGTGTGTGAAACTGCTATATTACCCCTAGAGATGCCTTTTTCCGAGGGGTGGTTTCACCCCTTAAAACCGTTTTTCCGCCGATAAAAAAAATATGTATCGCTTTCTTTTCGGCGCTTTATAACATATCCAAAGTTCAACAAAATCGAAGGGTGTCACCTGAGGGATGTTCCTTGTTAGTAAAAATTATATGTATACGACAAAGGTGATTGAATTACATTTGCACGAAGCCAAACAAAGTTTTCTAAATCTTTGTTGAGATCTTTGAATATTTTGTTATTACCACTTTAATATTGTTATTATTCTAAATTAATCCGATTTGAATATTCCATAACGTAGATTACTCCAGACTCAATTCCATTATACAGTACTTCAAATTCTGGCGCCAGCTCGTTTACCGTGACGATTTACGTACCAAAGAACCTCCAATACATCAAGAGTTTGTTCATACACTTAAACCATTACTATCTGTGTCTCTTCGATCTTTTTTTCAATCACATTTAAGGATAGGGTTCCCCTTATACCCTTGTAAGGTCCAAAAATCTATCATTATTTTGTTGTACTTTTTAGCTAACGACGTTGCGTTCGAGGATGAGGAGAGTACGGTGCAGAATTCTATAGATCTGTTGCTCGGCTCGACGAAGCTTTATATCGTGGTTGGTTGTGTGGCCGCTTTAGTAGCTCTGGCATTGCTACAAGCAAGTTGTACGCTCTACAAAGCAACGAGAAAACGAACTACCAAAGTAAGCTACTCCGAATGATGAATTACTAATTTTAAAAAATGAAAATAATTTCGTAAGCTTCGTTTAAGAAATGAACGATATTAGCTAACCGAGTGATGACGTTCCAAGAGCACTAGTGCAATCATGCAAGAATCTTCGAACAACAAAAAGTATTTTAAAAAAGTCAACGCCTTTCTATTTCTTTTAACTCTCTGTTGTTGTGGTTGTTTTTTTTTCTCTGGATTTTTCACGGTTCTGTCTCTATAATTTATCCCTGCCTGTGCATTTAATCCTCAATCCCTCTAACCGTAGTTCTCTTTCCACTCTGAATGACTCTGCAAACTATTTCTACTAGGCAAAAAAGCCCTCGTATGTAAAATAGCGTCTGTACGTTTTTCAAATAATTATTCCAACGTCTTTGGTAATGTGTTGCACGGCTGCATCGAATAGTTGACAAATATAACACTAATACGAAAGAATGCCAATGGATAAGCTTTTCCCGTCTCGCCCCCTCAAAAAATGCCAGCTATCACTGTAATTCTTTACGTCAAGTGCAATGCGGTTATTGTTAGTTCCAAAACGATATTGTACAAAAAATCACGGTCGTACTACCTGATCCAAACAAACCCAAACGATACCTTGTATACGTTTGTTTTTTCCGTTAGTTGTAACGCAAAATCATCTCTTCTGCCATTGGTCCAAGATGGACAAATAATGGACTTGATACTGAAATACAGAAAATCGGAAGAAAAAAACACGATTTTCGGTCGTATAGAGAGATTACTGAACGATGACAAAAAGATTATAAACGTGTCCATTTCGTGGCGGTGAAGCTTCGAGTTGCCAAGAGACGCTCGTTTTTTTTCCCCTTGGGTATCAAACTACCTTTCATTGCTTTGCTTGTTGTTGTTGTTGCATGACCCGCGCGCGCGCCTCTCCTCCGACTACATACCCGTCAATGGTTTGTCGGGCCTGTAGAGGGTTTACTCGCTGCCTTTGGTATCTTCTACCGCCTCGGTCAACCCGATACATCGTACGAATGAGAATCGGTATCATCGTCAAAACGATCAAAGCAATCATCATCATCACCATCATCTTCATCAACAATCACAGCAACAACACCAGAGACAGCTGATTTATCAGGGACAGCAGCAGCAGCAGCAGCAGCACCGACCACATCATCAACACGTCCCCCCAAATATGCATCGACCCTCTCCCAACTGGTAGCCCTTATCAAGCTCATTTCTCGCTCTCTCAGACGTTCACACTCGTCCTGAGATCATTTACCGGCTCTGCTCGAGTCGTTCGAGGTACTTGATAACCATCCGTTTTCCTCTTCAGCTTTCCACTAACACTGTCGCATAGCTTTTTTCAACCGCACGCTACAGCCATGTTTCGACATCTTATATTTTTAAATACGTTCTCGCAATTCGAACCCCCTTCGCATATTGCACTATGTGACTCTCGAATAATTTAAGAATGTTACGGATCGTTCATAATATCTCAGCTATGAGGTGGATTCGATCGGAATTTCAGTGCCTGGCTATATGACAAAGATTTTTTTAAATCAACCATATTGACGAAGTTAATAAAACTGTTGCTGAATTGCAAAGGTATCGAGGGGGCGTAGGGGGCGTAGGGGGCATGAAATCTTCTTTACGGTAGATATTTATTGCAAATTTCCATCAAATTACGAAGAACTTCGAAGCTTCGCCCTATCTCACTTGGTACTACGATTTATATACGAGCCATCCCTACCGTAAGTTGCTTCAACAAATTCAGGTTATGCCGTTCGAATCGTTTGGATGCGTAAAAATTGTCAAGGCGATACAATTTGACAAAAAAGCAGAAGTACTTTATTTTTCATTTAAACAAATGGCTAGTCGGAACATTGAGTTCAATTATTTCACATTTGGACACACATTTTCCTCCACGTCTTACAGACAAAATGCTAACTCTCGCTTAACGTATCTGCCAATCCTGAAATCCGTCTAGAACGTTCAGCCTTAAGACGGAATGACACCCGACGCGAAACTTCGGTGCGGCCCCGGCTTCCGACCGGTAGGGCAGAACTAAATCGAGCTTCTGCGCCCCACCGGCGGATGTCACCGCGCGCGTTCGTCGCCGACGCGCGCGGAGACATTGCGTCTCGCCTTCCACGGGCCTCGACACGCTCCGCAACGCATGTGTGCGTGCGTGTCGGTGCGCGTCGTCTGCAGACCACGCGGCGAGCGCCGCGCGCGGAATTCTCGTGAACTGAGCACGTCGAAGTTCGGGCGACATTTGCTCGCAATTATCAACAATTACACGACAAATCTAGATTACCACTTTTCTCCTAAGATATGCAACGAAGTGCAGTGATTGAGAGCTCAAATTGTTCGTTTTTTATGTGGCTACCCGGTCTAACTTTTCTCTAAGTCGTGACATTAGCCAAACATCTGATTTTTCATCTTTTCGGTCTCGAGTTCCGCACGATAAGCCAATCTACGTTTTTTTTTCTCAAATTCCGAAAATTTGAGGGGCAGACAGCTGTTCGTCTATCTATTTGACGTCGTTTGGCAAAGTTTCGACGGGATCTGAAGAGCCGTTTCAGAGATTTTTGGGTATCTATAATTCTGTTCTACCATACCGACCGCGATGAGGTGTCATTCCGTCTTAATCGAAAGCCCACAAGGATTGCTTATAACCGCATAAATCAGAGGTGGCATGTTGTTTTTCTTCAATTTCAGCAGGACAGGCTGATAGCGAATAACGCCTGGCGCGACTATTCTTCGGGTGCAAATACAAATTTCGCTTTCGAGGCTTTCGAGACGGAGGAGAAAGCTCCACCGCCGCCGGTATCGAGTCTTCCACGTTCGAGGGACATGACGGACAACGCGGGTGGTGGTGCGACCGCGACATCGCAGCGTTCGTCAGCTGCGGTTGCTTCAGCTGCGAATCCCTCGGAGTCGAACAGATTGCATCAACACGCCAGCAACAACGGTCACAACACTTATCATAATGGCCATCATCAGCACCAAATGGCGTCACCACGTGCAACCTACAGTCTACCACGTGCACCTGGCTCGAGACAATCAGCTCCACCACCGCAGCCCGGATATTACACGGAGGATCGTCGTAACAATCGTTTCAAGATACCCGGCAATGGGGGACAATCAATGTCCTCTCAACAGCCCGACTTTTACTTCATGCCCAGTCAGAGAAAGTACAGCGGCGAGGTCGTCAGAGTTTACGTCGATTACGGCAATCAAAAGCCCAAATAAGTAAATCACCAAACGTTATTGATTAATTGATCCGTTTGAATACTCGAAAATACTGCCCTCGTCCGTTTTTTTTTTTTTTCGGAGCAATCTCAAGTAGAAAGAAGGAGCTTCGAATGCCAGCGAGTTTTGCATCATCGTGTGGCGAGTCATTGATCGCACTTGGTCTGTAAATAATGGGGCTTTTTCATGTCCTCTCGATGATTGACTACATATATTTTGTGGAAAATCGAGTTGTCGGGTCTTACGGATACACGTGTTTTTGTCTTTGCAAGGGGAAGACTAGCGCGGTCGAGAAAAAAGGTGCTAAAATACATCGTCAAGTGGCTATTTTTTCGTATCGTCGACTCATGATTTAATCTTAAAGTCTAATACGAAAAATAACGGGATGAAAATATCTATGAGAGGGTGAGTGGTCCGAGGGGTGGGGGTGGGGGGGGGGGGGGGGGGGGTGAGAAGATACCACATGTTTCTGCTCATCCGTTACCAAGAAAAAAATGCAGCGACAAACTTCTCCCCTGCTCGGGCTGAAAGTCCAATTGCAAAGAACGAAAAGACAACGAATCACCGTTCCAAGTTGTTCATTTTTAGTTGTAAATAATGAGAATGTTATAATTAGGCGACCGACCAATTATTAAATATATTTCATTGCGGAGAAGAGCGAACGCATTGAATATCCTCGTGTGAACAAAAAAAAACCATTGGCTTTCAGAATATTTGACTCTGACTGCAAATTTTCCGTATGAGACGTTTTACGCATGGAAAAAGGCAGATTAAACGTTTTAAGGGGCCAGTCCACTTTAGAGCCACGAAAAAGGCTGATGTCGCGATTTTTTTTTTGAAGATTTTATGAAAGATATGAATATAAAAGTTGCTGGGCTTGGTAAATAAAGTTTGAAATACATACAAAAAAATGTATTCATTTTTATTCATTTTTAAGTATAAAAAGTACAGTTTAACGTAAGGCCTCAAAAATAGGTGAGCTAGGTAGCTCCATCACAACTCGGCAACGGCTTGTCTGAAACAAAAAATCCAAGTCCATTAGATTCACTATGACACCAGCTACAAAATTACCCTCGGATATAAAGTTTCATGAAAAAATAAAAAATATAGCGAATGAAAAACGAAAAGGGTAAAAATCAAAATTTGAAAACCATCGGGGTCATCTTGTTGCGAATTATGTTTACAATATGTGGTTCGAATTTCAAGGTAATCAGTTTATTAGTTTTAGAGATACGATGGAGCTAGATTTTGAAAACGTGTTTTCGAGAAAAACGCGTTTGAAGTTGATAAACTCTTACCTAAGCTCAATCGGCAATTCCTGCACCGTACAGCATCCCTTCTGATTGCTCATCGTCATCGATTTCTTCAAGTCTTGCTTGCTTTCGTTTGGTTTCATTTTCAAAGTGGACTGACCCCTTAATTCTATGAAAACGGAGGGCTATTCGTATGTTTTATTGGTACAGTTGTTTTTAAGTATTGTGCTTGCAACACGATTGGAAAGCTTCGCCAATGAAACGGGATGTACAGTAAAAACCAGATTTTGCGGAAGCTATTTTATACGTCTCCTTTTTTTAGAGTCAATGTTTTCAATATTGTCAGTCTTAGGAATTTTACTCGGTGTTCAAGTATGTGGCATATACTTACGTTCTGTTAGAAACTACTTTGTTGCGCATCCTCGAAGTATCGTTGATTCATTTTGTCGTTAATTTAATGCAGAATCTGTTTGCTTTTATCTAACTTTGCCTATGAAAATCCTCATTCTACCTAATTTTCGGACTTGTATCTGAAAGTAAAAGACCATTTACGAGATTGAGTCACTTTAGATCACTGAACACAATGCCGTGATGTAAGCAAATAAAGTCATGTCGGGAAACTTATGCAATAATATTGTTCGATTAATACTAAACGAGTGACAGAAATCATCGAAATGTCATAAGCGTTGTTTTGTTTTTCGTTGGTCTTGTTTCATTGGAAGCAAAATTCTGTCAAATTTCGATTCTTATCTAAATTGGAAAAAGGAACCAACCATCGTGGCAACGGCACGCAAAAAAATGTACTCAATTACAAAATTGTCAAGCAATATTGATTCTCTCGAATCGTATTTTACCACTCACAAGGCACCACGATTTCCCAATATCACTGTACCCAGCTGCATCATCGTTCTATTTTCGTAATTCTTTAGTGACGTGATTTATATATTCATATCGGCCGATCCCAGGGATCGAATCGCGCTGCTTGCGTTTACGACCAAAGAACAACACATACTTTTTGTTATTCCCATTATTATAATTTTCCTCATTCTATTTTCTACGTGACTTCAGGACATGTCACACAAAAAATGCTTCTTCCTATGCAAGTTACACTTGCGTATCGAGAAGTCGCGTTTGCTCGTCTCCAACTCTCGCGCACTTTCGCCAACTCCTGAGTACCTACCGAGTACCTAACCTTCATACTACTTATGTAGAAAGCATATTGAAGAAAATGTAAAAAAAACATGACTTTTATTCCCGAACAGTGCTATTATGTAAGTTACCTTTTTTGTATTAAAATAATATCTCGTCAAGGGTTTATATAATGTAGATAAGAGAGAAATAATACGATTGATAATGAGACAGACAAGAAAAGTCCATGCGTTTTGTAATAAAGCAAGGTAGTTGCAAATCATTGATTCGTTTTTGTAAACCTTGAGTGAAAGTGTCCATTCGTTTTAAGATTCTGAGCTGTCCATCCTCTGTGAGTATCTTTGGAACTATCATATGAGACAAATTTGCGATGAGAAATATATCACGGAATCTGTGCCAAAGAGACAAAAAGTTATCGTCAAGCATCCAATGGAGGATGGCTTTTTCATGAGGGAAATTCGAAGAGGTCAACATTTCGGACGACTTTGGTCAGGAGACGTAAGGTCGTTCTCAACGGATCGATATGCACTATTTATTTTCCTTAAACTGCCTTGACGGCGATGTCTTCGAAATCCTCACACTATCGTTAGCCATAAATCGGCGAACTTCGGGACAATACCGCTTCTTTAATTTGTAATCTTCAGCTGTGTGATTCTTTTTAACTATAGGTAATAGCAGTCGAGCTCGAGCATTATTCAACGCTAACCAGACTCTCCAACACACCGGAGTTCCTCAAAGAACATCTATGAATACGGGCGTGAGTAGTTTATTCTTATCGAGACTTCAAATGTTAACGTACTAATGCAAATTTTTCGAACGCGTAATTGACACTCAAGAGAATAATAACACAAGGCCTGGCAAAATTGGTCCACACGATAGTCAGTTCAGCGCATGCAGCATTTTTTATTTTTTAAATTTTACCAAGTGAAAAAGGAGCATGAACCGTGCTTATGAAAGGAGGGCCCTGCGTATGACTTTAATTTTCTTGATGCTCTGAAAGCATTTCCACCGATAAATGATCCACGTTAAGAAAAATTAATTGTCGAGCCATAAACTTTAGAAATGATATTGAAATTCGCATAATTGCAATGCAACGAAAGTAAACTTTTTTTTAATTGCCCGTCTGTTTTCGGTCAAATTGGCGTTCGAAAACCACTCCAATACTCTCTATCATCCTCCTACGAGATCTACAGTATGAATCTACGAGAAAAGATCTTCGGAAATAATGGAATTAAAGAAACAAAAACGGATTCTCCTTGCATCCTAATGATGCAAATTACCGGAGTGTCTATAGAAAAATGTGTAGGTTGAAACGTTCATTTATTTTCGCGTGTTAATCGTAATAGTCTCGAATAAGAGAGTTTAGAAGAACGTGTAGTATTAAAAAAGCGAACATATTAAAACACGATGTATCGTCAATACCGCAAGTAAACATATTTAGTGCGCCATTCGAGCTTTTTATGTCCCCAAACGCTTTTATAGACTTTATGGAAAGAAATGAAATGCAATGTGCCATGAGAAATCGTTATTCAAATGGAACGCTTTGCATATGAAGAATTGGGTCAGGGATGTTCGATATATTGACGTATAGATGACTAGGTATAAAAAATGATTTTCTATTTTTTAGTATATTAAATAAAAGCTTGTTTTTTTTTTCACATATACATTATTTTCTACTTTTTAGTCTTTAATTGATTTTACTAGTAGTTAACTAGTTAACGAGTTTGTACGTTATGTACGTGGAATGCTTTTAACAAATAACAAAGACTGTGATTGAGATTGAACAAAGTCGGCTACGGATTTGTTTGTATGTGTTAGAGAGATTTTATGTGGATAATTAGATATTACTAATTTTACATGAAAAGTTGAACATTTTATGGATATTTATATTGACTTGTGTAAAAAAAATTTAATCATGCATTGTCACCTTTTAGATGCATGTTTGGAAAATTTCAGAGCTCCAAGTAGTCGAGAAGTGGGTGAATATCGATTTTCCGTTTGGCAGTGTACCCTTATGAGTAGCAATGGCAACAAACCCAACCACAATGACAATAGCTACAACGATGTTAAAAATAATAAGCGCAAAATAGAAAAACTAATTATTTTTCACTTCATTATAATTCTCACTTCAAATTGATAGTCGTACATCCTTAATTTGCCGTTGGTCTCGAAGCGAAGAAGAAGACTGTGACTTGAATGTGGAATCGTTTTCGGAATACGATGACAGCTTACATTCGGTGCTTCAATTCAGTTTTTTCTTCAATTACTTATTTATTAATTTTTAAATAATACGAAAAACTCCGAGGTATGCTATTATTGGCTTGTAATCGAAGTCTTCAGTAGTCGGCACGTCAATTACGTTAACATGGGACAATAATCGTCTTTATCGTGAGTAATAATCGTAATTGTAACGGTGATTCATATTATTTATAATAATCGTAATAATAAGAGCATAGTTATAATAATCGTAATAATAACAATAATAACAACGGTGCTATTAATAATAGTTATTGTGTAATAATAAGTAATTATAATTGTAATAGTACTAATGATGGCGGCAGAATTAGCGATTTTAGTATTTAATGGCTTGATGCCGATACTAATTATATTTTTCGATCTTCGTATTTGTCAGATGGGTTCCACGAGGATCTTTATCATCTTCGTACATATTGCGTGACAACGAATGTCGTGGGGGAAAAAAAATATACCATGGAACACGCGTCGTCGCAGGTGCACTTGGGCCATGAACTCTTCTTCCTGTGCTGTCTAAAAACCGAAATTGATCGTCGCGTGAAAAGAGATATGCAAGAACGAGGCCCTGTTTCGTTCTCTCGCAAAAATTATTTGAATTCTGTTTTTTTTTTATGTCGTCGTCCTCGATTCTTTTATCCCATTACACTCCTTTTTCACGCCAACTAGATAAAATGAATTCCCACTGAACTATTGTCAGGATTATATTTTTTTTGTATAATTCCTTCAAGCTTGTCTAGGCAGCGATGACTTCAGACGATAGGAGTAGAAGTGTTCATTCTGGTTGACCACGCCTCGAGTAACCGACTACACGAGCGATAAATGAATATCCGAAGTAGGTAAGCATCGGCGATGGGAGGGAAGAGGTGGCGAATCGATCAATGTGGCTTGTTTTTTCGTATCCGCTCGCACATAATTCTCGTTTCGAAAAAGAATGATCCTCGTTTGTTTCTCCCGTTTGTTTTTTCTTGAAGAATTGTATATTGCGACGACGAAGGTACATGTCAGCCTGTTGTGTTTATTGTATAATCGCTGCACGTCGAAACTCGTCCTCGAAATTTTAATCATTTTCGAGGGTTCACTTTCTCTGCCTCACGTCCGAGTCCTTGTTGGGCGTCGGCTTGCTAAATTGGGATATAGATAAACATTTCATGATTCGTTCGATATTCTACGAATATGAATACACATATATGCACAACTCTCTCTCTCTCTCTCTCTCTCTCTCTCTCTCTCTCTCTCTCTCTCTCCCCCTCTCTCTCTCTCGTGATGTTGATTAAGTGGACCACACCGATTATGTAGAAGGATTAACAGCAGGATCCAAATACCGGAAACGGTTTTTCAACTTTAGACACTCTTCGCATGCTTTTACGGTTTCAGCAATCAGGACGAGTTCTATACAAGCAGTATTAACTACACTTTCGGGCGACGTGTTTGTTCATTCGACACAAGTGCTCGTCGGGAACAGGCGGGATGCGTAGCGTGAAAGCAATGCTGCAGGGTTTTCTTTCGTATGTAAACTGTAGCAACGAGTCGGATGGGTTAAGTATTCCAAGTACTTTGCATTAAGATTCAGAAAATCCGTATTTATTTTACCTCCTATGAACGCTAGAACTATAAACCGGGGTAGATATCTACTCCAGGCGAACTTTGAACTACGTTCCGAAGTTAGTCAGTGACATTACCGAATCAGGACCTGCACCATAATTCAGTTCAAGGTTCTAGCACTAGGGCGAGGTCACGAGACCACTCAGTTATCTACCCCGGTTTGTCGGTCCCGTTAGAGTTTTGTGTAGGTAAGTTGTTTACCTCTTTCTTGCTGAAATACGTTTCATTCACGTATTATAACCTTATTTTACAGTAAAACATTAGATATATCGTTTTCGGCGATGATTTTCATATTTCAAGTACCCGTACACTGGGATTAACAAAAAAATTGATATGCATATATTGCCCAAGGTGCAAGCGACCGACCTGCGAGATGGTAAAAAAAAATTCTTCGGAAACAGGAAAATCGTCACAAAACTCACGCGTGTTGAAAGAATGGAGGATTTGATTTTGAATAACACATAATTAATTACGTCGAGCATTCTTCGAACAGATTTGTTGTATTACAAAGCTCCAAAGTTTCGATTGAACATAACTTTTAGCTAGATCAACTATAGTTGGAATATAACACGAATCATCGTCGAGACTTTGTATGCATTTTCATTCCCTATACGAGGCTTTTTGAATCTGGGGTCCGCGAGCATGTCCCAAGGGGTCCGCGGACCCCGCGGACATGATTGGAATTTTGTATATGAATACAGATACAAAACTGACAAACGGGGGCCTAGGGGGTCCGCTGTCAAAAAAGGTCGAGAAAGGCTGCACTATTTTAAATGAAGCGAAGATAATTTGAAAAAAAACTTTCGCACACGGATATACTTGATTGCGAAATTCATATGTGTGAAAACAACGAGCATGGCGAATAAATATTACACGACGTAAAACGAAGGTATTAGGAATTGCAAAGGAATTGCAGGAATTGGAATTATCATTTATAATATTGTATTAGAAAGTCAATTCTCGTCTAGATAATTGTTTGAAATCGTAATTCATAATAATGATAAATGGAGGAATATAGATCATAGTCGCGTGATTGGAGAAAAATTGAGGCGCACGAGATGGTTCCGTTCTGAAAGCGAAGGGCGCATCATGGAGTAAAAACGAAGTAAAGAGAAATAAATAAAACGAGAGAAACAATCCCTCAATGAGAACGGGACGAGTTTCGTCCATGAAGTTATAGTACCTTATTTTTTATCCCCTTGGTCGAACGTCAACTTTCAATCTTTAAGGGGTGAAGGTAAAAATGTCGAATGACCAAATATAGAACGACAAAGATTTCGAAACGGCAGAGTTATGAACTCTCAAAATAACGAAGGTTAAATTATTCGAAATTTTATCTGTCGACTGATAAAAAAAATCGAATGACTATAAATCGAACCATTATTTATTGGACAGTTAATTTATTCGAAAACGTATATTCAGATTGTCTGCAATTCGGAACATAAAAATCCAGAATCGAAAAATGTAGAACACCCATATCTCCGAAACAGAAAATAGCGAGTGCCTAATATGCGTAATATCGTCTATGGCGAAAAGCAACATATCGAAACGCAAAATGTCGAACGGCCAAAATGGCGAACGTGGTGGATGACTGCCTTACGATATTTTAGCCGACTGACCGACAGCGCCATCTCGCAGCTTCGCTCTGAGGCGCAAGTAACGTATTGCTCGATTCGCCATCCGGGCCGTTCTACATTTTGACCCTCCGCGATTTCAACCACTCGACTTTTTGCCCGTTCGCTTTAATGATTTTCTGCATTGTGAACCATCGCAATTTTTTTCATTCGGAGAATTGTCGTCTCGAATTATTTGGTGTTATGCATACAGGCCCATCGATAGTATGTTTTTCGATAGTTTATTAAATCTGATTTTGGGTTTTCGCTATATATCAACTTCCGAGATGTTCATATTCGTAATTGTTATTTTTGACTTCACAGACTCTAGCAAGATTGATCTATCTATATTCGAACATTCGTCATTTTAGGATTCGACATTTTGGCCCATCTGCATATCGACCGTTCGACATTCCCCCCGCCGCCCTTCCTTCTCTCTCTCTCTCTCTCTCTCTCTCTCTCTCTCATCCTCTGCATCTCTCGGTTCACTGGAGGTGACGATTTCAACTCTCCTAAATGGACATGCCTAGCCCACTTTGGTGTAAACGACCCGAAGCTTCTGAAAGAAGAAGCAAGAAAGAAAGAGAAAGAGAGAGAGAGAGAGAGAGAGAGAGGAGAAAAAGAGTAAGAGAAAAACAGCCACAGAGAACCTTCTTCATCTTCAGAGAGCTCTCTTCATCGAGCAGCCATGCGGATGAGATATCAGGACGATGTCGTCGGCGTTCATCAATATTCAGTACTGAAGGTTATATACATATATATATATATATATATATATATATATATATATATATTTCGTTCTCGAAAAAAAATATTCTAAACGGTAATTGGATGCACCTATACATTTTACTTTATCGCGCTGTGTGAACTGTCGGTCGTCAAAGGAACAATGAAAATGTTAATTTCGAATACCGCCGAAACCAATGAGAAGTGGGATCACAGGCTTTTTCCTAGAAAAATCTAGGTGGGAATGAAAAGCTAATCACCTCACGGTATCAGCATCTGACAAGTTGCCTGTAAACATCATCGGACCTAACTGTACGTTATGTTCGTCCCATCAAGGACCGAGCGCTCACAGGGGCGTTACTGTTTTCGTGGCTAACAAGGAACATCCCTCAGGTGACACGCTTCGATTTTTTTGAAATTTGGATATGTTATAAAGCACCGAAAAGTAAGCGATACGTATTTTTTTTTAACGGCGGAGAAACGGTTTTGAGGGGTGAAACCACCCCTCGAAAATAGGGGTGTTTTTCGTTTTTCGTTGCAGTTTGAGATTTTTTTATATCTCGTCCCGTTAAAACGTTATCGACGAAAAACGAAAAAGATCCCCATTTTTGAGGGTGCGTTTCACCCCTTAAAACCGTTTTTCCGCCGATAAAAAAAATACGTATCGCTTAATTTTCGGTGCTTTATAACATATCCAAATTTCAACAAAATCGAAGGGTGTCACTTGAGGGCTGTTCCTTGTAAGTCTATAATAATTTTTTGCTTTACTCCTTCATTTTTTTTTTTTTTTAACAACGTTTTTCTGAAACTTTCCGTTTTTTCTTAGCGTTTTCTGTATTTTTAGTTTGTGTTTTAATTTTTCAGTGCATATACTCGAACCGAGGTTTGGGTTATCAACTTGTGTTATTCGACTTTCCCAAGATGGAAAAGGAAAGAGCGGACAAACTGAACAAACGAGATTGTTGATCGTTTTGCGATTGGAAGTTGAACGAAAGAGATATAGCGACGTACGTTTTGCAGAAGACCATCGTGTGCCAACCAACGGCCACGCATTAACGTTCCCACAGTACAATCTAAACCTCTATTTGTACGGCCCACTAATATTTTTAAAGACCTGTCAATTTGTGGTGATTAATTTTCATTTACGTTGAATATCAACTTTTCTGTACATTTATCACACGCATAAATCCTACGATATATTCTCCACTTTCAGGCCACGAAGTAATCAAACTTGTTGGACCATAGCCCAACAACTCCCAACAACAAAAACTCTTGACAGCTCATAGATTAAGGGAGCTTTCCAGTGTGAAATTTTCAAAAAATCGATTTTTTTTTTGCTTTATCGAATAGTATACACTCTTCCGAATATTCCCTGAAATTTTCATGCCGAAATTCAGATTATTTCGGTTACTGTACAGCATTTCTTGGAAGAAGGCAACGGAGCGCTACAGCTACAGCGAAACTTTGAACGCGTTTTTCTCGAAACAGCATTTTTCAAAACGGTGTCCAACTTGGAGGGCAGAGTTTTAAAGCTATCGAGTTGAATTTTTTACACAATATTCTTAACGTCATTGTTTATCGTGCTATGGAAGCTTTTTTTTTTTTTTGACATCTTCCTATTTTTTTGTAAAAAAAACTGCCAAAAAAAATGCTAAAATCGATACTTTTTGTTCAAACCGGCGCCATTTTTGCAAAAAAAAAAAAAAAAGCCTCCATAGCACGAAAGCCAATTATATACCGATCAATAATCTTTTTGTGTTTTTTGTTTCAGATCAAAATTGTGACCCCCAACGTGGACAGCACATCCAAGTGCATTTTCTGCAACAATTGTTTCATCATTTTTATAGATATTAATTAATAAATAAATCGATCTTTAAAAAATTGTTTTGTATTCTTCAATACCCAATTAATATACAAAAAAAAACCAGACCGATTAGATTATTTTTTCTTTAAAAAAAAAAATCGCGAAAAACAGCTATTTTTCGGGTTGTCACACTGGAAAGCTCCCTTAAGGTCTAAAATCCTGAAAGTTAATATATCTCTGTTTAAGGCAAAGTTATGCATCGAACGAATCCAGTTTTCCAGCAATGTGTAACAAGTTTTCATTACGATTTTGAAAAAAATATTAAACATTTGACCGTACTGATTTTTGGGTAATGCAGTGGACGTTTCAAGAAGTAACGCTGATGCTTTCTCAATGTTTAAAAGCCGAAAAAAAATTGAAATCTTCGGAACCAGTGTTCATACCGAGACTGTGGACAGTAAGTGTTCACACGGAGGGTTAACGGTATTGTTCTGAGCTTTTTAGTATTTTCTGCGGTTTTTTTTCTGTCAGTAGTCCATGTCCTTTTATTTGCATATTTTTTTTGTCAGGCTACGAGCCCGAGCGTCACGAGCATTCGACCGTACGATCAATTTATGTGCAATTTTGCTATGACATGTACGACCTTTTTCCTCGTAGCTTCCAACTGATCTCAGATTTTGCTATGACATGTACGAACTTTTTCCCCGTAGCTCGTATCTCCCGATCGAATGGAGATTACGTTATTTTCTTTTTCATATTTAGACACTCTCGGTATCCGAAACGTTAAGGGGAGGGTAGGGGTTCGAACTTTTAAAAAATCGATTTTTTTCTCTCGTCTTTTCTTATAGTTAAACATTTCGAGAAGATAATCTCAAAATTTCAAGTCAATCAGAGCAAAACTCTCGAAGCTATTGACTATTTAGTCCCGCAAATCCTCCCCCCAACGGGGGGAGGATTTGATGATACTTTGACTAAATGTTAATGGTATTTGATTTCAGATAATTTCTAGCTGAGATCAGATAATTGTGGATATTTTCGCATACAAATTTCACGGAATATTCTTTAAATGGCACTTAACAATGTACAAAAGGTTTCAATAAATTTCCTCTATCCATATAGATTTTTTTTAAATCGCCAAAAGATCTTTTATTTTCCACGCTGAAACCCCTACCCTTCCTTCCATCAATCTGAGTGAGATCTTAAACGTTTTATTTATTTTATTAGAAAAAAATGCGCAAATTCCTTTATCAGATGCAGGAGTACTTGGAAAATTCATAATTACAAATTAGAAAAAAACGCGTGTCAAAAGAGTGAGTATCACAGTATCCAAGAGTTTTTGGTGAAAATGAATCCAAAAATGTACACGAGATATAACGGATGCCATAATTACTGTACGTTTCTAAAGGACACGATAAAAAAAGAGGTGCGTTTCCTTGAAGAGAAAAGTAAAAGTGTTTTTCAAATCAATAAAATCTTGTATAAAACACCACGTGCCGAGTAAAAAATGAGATTGCTGGGGTTTATATGAATTTTGATTCGTACAGGTTTTTATTTCAACTTCGCGTATTTCAATGAAATGTGCGTAAAGAGGAACGGCAACGAGCCGTTCTATTTTATATTTTAGATTATATTTTATATTTTAAATTAAATTTTATATTTAAGATTATATTTTAGATTAAATTTTATATTTTAGAAAATATTTTAGATATATTTTAGATTGACTTTTATATTTTAGAAAATATTTTAGATTAAATTTTATATTTTAGAAAATATTTTAGATATATTTTAGATTAAATTTTATATTTTAGAAAATATTTTAGATATATTTTAGATTAAATTTTATATTTTAGAAAAGATTTTAAATGTATTTTAGAATAAATTTTATATTTTAGATAAACTATTTTATATTTTAGATTCAATTTTATACGTCAGATAAACTATTTTACATTTTAGATTAAATATCGTGCCGGTTGTGTCTTTTGGTTTGTCAGTGATCGATATGGCCCCGCGAAAAAGTTATATTTCCTCTCCCCCCCGCTCTCTCTCGTGTTATTGGACTGTCACGTGTTCGACGCTTGTGGTTGACGGGGGTGCCGATTTCATGGGGGAATTTCGTCGTGGTTCTCTCGAAGGTGAACGATATTGCGCTGTCTTGTACACGGGACTGAAGGATTCCGGTGGGGTAACGGGTGGACGAACCGGAAGGTCCGAGGGTGGAAGTGGACCCCGCAGAGGCAGGTGGAACGATCCCGAATTTTCGTTCCGGGATAAATCGTTTCCGCTTCAATCGAGGGAAAGAAGAAAAAAAAAACTATCGTAACTAATACTTTATGTACCCGTTCGAATTTCCATTTCGTTTTTCTTAGATTTCACAAAAACGAGCAAAAAGTGAATATAATTTAGCAAGGTTGAAAAAAATAGCAGTTTGAAGAAAAATCCTCGGCTGCGGAATTTCACAACGGAACAAATATGCAAAAACGCTATAGTCGGAGGATCTACAAAGGTAGATCTTCCGGATTGCATCTACCTTCTAATCGTGTCCAAAGTTATTCAACGAAACAAGCAAGCAAGGTGGGGCAGGAGCGCAAAATTAATTTCATAATCACTGTAAAAAAAGTCGTTAAATTTACTATACTTTTATAATTGAAAATTTCTAAACTCGAAATATGAAACGCAAATTCGCACTTCAGTAATGGAAACTTACTTCAGTAATGGAAACTTCAGTAATGGAAACTTACTTCACTTCAGTAATGGAAGTAAGGAAGTAAGTAATGGATGGAAGTAAGGAAGTAAGTAAGTAATGGAAGTAAGGAAGTAATTACTTCACTTCAGTAATGGGAACTTACTTCACTTCAGTACTTCAGTAATGGAAACTTACTTCAGTAATGGAAACTTACTTCAGTAATGGAAACGAAACAAGCGAGCAAGGTGGGGCAGGAGCGCAAAATTAATTTCATAATCACTGTAAAAAAAGTCGTTAAATTTACTATACTTTTATAATTGAAAATTTCTAAACTCGGAATATGAAACGCAAATTCGCACTTCAGTAATGGAAACTTCAGTAATGTAAATGAATTTTCATAGATGCGTATACATTTTAATATATGGGACATTGAATATTAGTATGCTGCGTATGAGTTTTTCAACGCGCATCATAATAATACAAATATTTGTTTGATTAATGCAACAAACGTATATGATTTCATTATTTACACAAAAAGTATTGAAATCGCAATATGACTATTATTTTTAACTTCATTCTGTTGAAAAGTACAATTCCTTGTACATTGAATATTACATAACCCTGTTTAAAGAAATATTAAATTTAAAATACTTTTACAATACTATGGCAAATGAAATTTCAAAACTTAGTATATGAATGAATATTTAGGCTTCAGTGTTGTCAAATTCAATTCCGGACCTACATTTCATACGGTTTTACATTTCGTACTACGTACGAATTGAATATTAATACAACATCTACAATTTTTTAAGGCGTCTAATAGACAAATAAATATTCTTAGTTGAAAAATCCAACAAGCGTTTTGAATATATACTATGTAGACGAAGTAAGAAAATTACAAACTGACTCTTAATTTTCACAATACTGGGTTCAGGAGTATACAATTTTTTGTGCACTGAATATTTAACCTAATATCATAAAATTAATACACTTCTCTATGCCAAATTTACTTTTTTTTATTTTAAAATGCAATCTGTGTATATTAATTTTAATACGCTTATAACAGATACCCTGCGATACGTATATGACTTTTCCAGTACTTAACGGACAGCACCACTATGATGGCTTCAAAAAATCGATTTTTTGAAAACCATCTAAAATACATTTAAGATTAAGATGCCGTTGGACCCAGGTCGAAAAAATAATTATTTTCGGAGATATTGAATATTTTGTGGAGTGGTGCAGCGCGGTAATATTTCTGAATATCGCCATAAGCCGCCTCTTCCTGAGGAAGTATTGGAGGCAATTACGCCAGTCTTCGAAAATTTGAGCAGAGACGATTTGCTGCAGCGTTGTTTGTGCGGCTTCGCGCAAAACAACAACGAAAGCTACAACAAATCAGTTTGGGCAATAGCCCCCAAGTGTCAGTCCGGGAGCAAAAAAATCGTCGATATTGCAGCTGATATCGCGGTATTATTATTCAATGATGGCCTGAGAAGCCTCATGAAAGTTTTGGAGACGTTGGGGATAACTATCGGCCCAAATTGTTTCAATTTTTGCGTTGAAACCGACGCAGCGCGGATCGAGCTGGCGGAGCGCTCGCTCACAGACGCTGCAAAAGAGGCAAGAAGAGCCTCTACAAGTTCGAGAAAAGATGCTAGGGACAATGATTTGCTTCTTGAAGACCAGCTATATGGAGCCGGCATCGCTGATTTGAGGTAAAAAATTTTTTTTCCAAATTATCGCATAAATTAACAAACCTAAAACTTTGAACGCGTTTTTCTCAAAACCACTTTTTTGAGTGCGGCACGCAGCAGAACTCGAGCAATATTTATCCGATCGACTTCAAATTTGGACTGCATCAATAAAACTAGATTATCTAAAGAAGTACATAGGATTTTTTCGATATCTCAATAATAAAAAAAGTTATAGCCTATTTTCGACGAGGAACTCTGCTCGAAAATCGTCCTTTAATTTCAAAAGCGTGGCTATTTATTAAAAATCAATATTTTTTCAAATCCCTATGTACTTCTCTTCAAAATATCATATTATCAACGAAAACACTCGGTATTTTTTTTCAGATCGACTTTGAAGAGAGTTCTGCTGCCTGCCGCGAACCACTGCAGAGGCAACACTACCTGACGCGGGAGCTTCCCCAGCGTCACCATGAGGCGTGAAAAATTTGAAATTTTTTTTTTATGTATCTTCAATAAACAACGAACAAAACAAAAAAAAAATTTTCGAATATCTCTTTTTTTTCCCACAAAAAAAAAATCTTGAAAAATGGCAAAAAAACAGGGGGTCACAGTGGTGTTGTCCGTTAAGTGTTGCGATATTACTGAACGATTATTAGACATTCGAAAAGCAGTGCATTGATTTTCAAACGACAATATTAAAATTCATAAACGGTATCTGTAAAAAGACTTTCTACACTTTTATATTAATTTTAATACAGATTTTTTTACAGTGATAATTATATGAATGCACGAAAAACGTATCACTGAATTGTCATCACATACGGATGGGCGTGTACAGCGATGTCTGAAAAATCGTAAACCTTGCTGCATGCAGAAAGCCGAAATACCAGGATATGAGGAAAAGCTGGGAAAAATCTAGTGACACGAGACACTATAGACACACGAAAAAGAAAATACGAAAAGCGCGTGACTCACGTATCGGGGCTCTGATCGGTGTCGGATTCCTCGAGTTCAGCCTTGTTACGTTTCTTCTCGTAGATAAGTATGATGGCGCAGAGTACGAGGACCTCGGCGCATATTCCCAAAAACGGCCAAAGCGCGGCGAGTTTGTCTTTGACCCTTAGAAGTGTGGTTGCGCTTGCCCGATGGTTGGCATCGAGATCGGCCCAATCGTAAGCAACGAAACACGACACGTCACCGTGATCGCTCATCTCGATATTATCAACGTTGAGTACGGCACGATTGATGCCCCTCTCTTCGTCCCGCGTAAGTCTGACTCGGCCCTCGCTCGAGTTATAATTTTTGCCGGCGAATGTCCAGGTTATCTTGGCGCCGGGTGACAGCCTACCGCCACACACGAGATGAAGTTTCTCACCTTCGACAACGCTCACCGACGTGCCTAGCACTGCTGTTGGCTTAGCTGCAAATAAACGGACAAATTGAACTTTTGTTTCACTTTTTATCGCTTCTCTTGCATTCGTGTCGTGTTCACGCACTACATGTATAATAATCTAAAACAAAATCGCATTGTCGGAAAAAATCATTACACACATGTGAATCGACCGAACTGAATGCGAAAAATGCTTAAGGGGTTACGCCCACTTGCGATTTTGAAAAAATCGATTTTTTTTATTGCATTTTTTTCAAGTATAAGTATCTGAGAATATGTCCTGAAAATTTCAAGTCGATCCGAACAAAATTGACTGAGATATGAGCGTTGAAAGAGAAGAATCCGTGAATTGAAGAACTGAAATTGAAACTTTAAACGCGTTTTTCTCAAAATTGCATTTCTGAAGTCGGTGACCAAGATTACTCGAACACTAATGAACCGATCTTCTTGAAATTTTGCGGGCTTATTTAATACATAAAAATATAGTCTTTAATCGTTCGATTTTTTTTTCGAAAAAAATGGCCGTTTTATAGCCAAATAACGGCCGTTTTTTTTCGTTAAAATCGAACCATTAACTTTGACTGTCCGCCATTTTGTGAAAAATGAATATTTTTTAAAATCCTTCGATTAAAGACTAGTTTATACTTATATTTGACTAAATCCATCCGCATTTTTTTTTCAGATGATCCACTTCGCCGCAATGTTGGTCACCGCAAACCGTGTATATAAAAACATTATTTCATTGACGACCATTTGCCGCTAAACAATGTAACATTTTTCAATAAAAAAATTACTGAAAGTTCTTCAAGATGGTATATTGATCAATTAAAAAAGTTTTGTAGTTTTCTTTAAAAAAATTCATGAAAAAGGCCTTTTTTGCGCTACAAGTGGGGGTAACGCCTTAAGGATGTTGTGTCCAAAATTGAAAATGATGATAAATTTTTTTAAATGCGATAGCTCATTGTGTAAAACGTTTGAAAGGTTGTGTAAACATTTCACGACGATTAGGAAACTGGCTACTGAAATTTTTACACAACCTTTCAAATGTTTTACACGATGACTTATCAAATTTGAAAAGTTTTATTACCATTTTCAATTTTGGACACAACATCTTAAAAAACAATTCAGCATCGTCCATCCGTCCGTTTGTTACGTTACGTAATAACAGATCGACTATATTCAGAAGTAAATGATTTTCTCGGGGGAGGAGTTTTGGTTGGGGTCTGGAGAACAAAAGGCAGCGGGGTATAAAACTCAAACTTTTTCCAAAACTGAGAACACTTGTGTAAATAAATGATAACAGGTTTTGTTGGCGGCTGAGCCAGTACTGAGTTACCTTGACCTATGGGTTAGATTATTTTTAATTTGCCTTCGTAAAGAGCGTGATGTGATGTTTAAAAAAGGCAGGTTCAAGTGTGGGTTAGGTCACGCATTGAAGTAGAGTTCGGTATCTTGTTTAGTTTGAGCTTACTTTTTCTTTTTGTCTAAAATGGGATTGAAATTTCATTGTAAATTAGCGTTTTATAATCATTAAAGTTGATGACAAGCGAACCTGCCGGAAAAGTTAGTTTCATTGCAAAATCAGAAATCGCAATGCTTCTACTCTACAAGGCAAATCGAAATGAAAAACTGTTACATTGTGAATTTGGTTTAAAAATGGACTGAAGGATTCGATATCGAAACAGCAGTTGCAGTCGAACAATGAGGTTTCCGAGTGCAATCATTCAGTGCGATGGAATACGAAACGAAGCAAGGCTCACAAAGCTCGTGGCAAAGGCTACGTCGAGAGATTTATGACATCCAGAGAGCTACTCACGAACGATTCGATAACGAGCGGTGACGTTTCCGGAAGTGGTTGTGTTGCAAGTGTAATTGCCGAATACGTCTTCGTGGTCTTTAAGAAAGACGAGGGTGCCGTTGTCATTGTGGACTTTTACCATGTCCTCTTTATCAGCGAACACCGTACGGACGTCGACTCCCTCTTTCTGCCAATCGACAGTTTTGTCAGCAGTGGTGCGATTCTCGCACTCGAGGCTCATCGTTTCTTTGGGCACGAGAACTTTGATTTTCGTCACTATTCGAAAAAGCATTTAAAACGAACAAAAAATCAGTTTCGCAACACACAAAGCTAAAAAATATATATAATAGCAATATTTACAGCTCTTAAAATTAAATCTTTTTTACGAACCTCTGAAAAAAAAGTACATAAAAAATCTGTGCATTCCTACAAACTCAGTACGATGCATTATTCGATCGTATCGCACTAAGTACCCCTGGTCATTAATGACATCTAAAGCTCGTGGCCGGAAAAAAGTGAAATTTCCGCGAATTTTTGCGAGGAAAACGTGTGCAGGTAAAAAAAAACATGTTTTTTTAAATGTAAAAGTATCTTTTACAATTCTTGTATTAAAAAATGTCGATAAATGTGGTAGATACAATGGTTTGTGCAGACCGCTGTTTGAAAAACGTCCTTCGCGATGACCACTGTTGCTCGGAGACAAATTTTCCGAAATAAAAAAGTCGAACGCATCTACCATCCGCGAGAAATTATCCACGTTTGGACGAAGAATTCAAGAAAATATAGATTTAAGAAAAAAAAAGGCCGCCGTCCAAAGTGAAAGTATCAATTTCGTTAATTAAAACAAAACTATGCATAGAAAATAAAAATCTTTCGTCCAAGCACTGCTTTATCATATGTAAAAAAAGCTTGGAAAATTTGACGTAGATCGATGCAGTGTTTTTTTAGATACTGTTTCCAGAGAACATTTTTGAAATGTTATACTTTGAGAATCCGTCGAAAACCAAAAGACGATTTTTTCAAAAATTTCAACCAGGTGTAAGCCCGCAAAAGGAAGGCAGAATGAAGATTGACGAAAAAGAACGCAGAAGACTGTCGCAATTTCTTCTTGTGTCACTTTATGATGGAGAAACATGTTTTTTTCTCACGTCTGGCTTTAATCATGACAATGGAGTCCCTTCATTTGATTATTATAGTAGAGTGCTATATGTTGATGAGAAAACAACTTTTTTCTTCTCTTTGTCTCGTTACCTGCAGTGGCATCGAATTGAGACAAAAGGAACTGAGAAAGAGGGTAGGATGAGAGGTCTGGCGAGACTTCGCTACTTTGTTTGTTTTTTTTTCATCACTGTATACTTTTATCGAGGACGCGCTGGTGCAAAGTCGAACCAGTGTGGATGTGTCCAACATTATGCGATATTTCAATTTACCGGCTTACGTTAGACCCTGTCAAATCGAAGGATGCGCGGTTTAGAGCTTAGCCGTTTTTCCAAAAATTAACACACCCTTGAGACGTGCTTACACGTTTTGTTATCAACTGAGCGAGTTTTATTTCCCATTGAGGTGAAGGGATTTAACCATTTTCCAAGGAGCATTGGTTTTTGACAGACAATACTAAACGTATGTACAATTCATGGGCACAGACCCCAAATCTCACACCTATCGGTGAAATATATAAATATAGTTTTCACAGTTTTTTTTATCGTCTACGCATACTTTACACGAAGGCGCCTGAGATTGCTCGACTCTCACGTGTATTTGTATTTATAAAAAAAAAATAGTCCAGCAGGATTTGTCACTCCCCAAGCAGGGACGTTTAGCGAAGAAATGGAAAAATTAAATACGATCGATTAAAAACTAGCTGCGCCGTATTATCTAACCCATTTTTTCTTTTTTGTTAATCACGTTGGAATGATGCAAAAAATCCACCATTCACCGTTGTTTTTTGTGATCATATCATCACCGAAATATGTACATGGTCGATTGGGTTTCTAACAAATTCTATCTAATATCCAACTATCTAAATATCTAATCTAAATCTAACTAAATTCTGTCTAAATATCTAACAATCTAACAAAATGGTTCGCATTCGCACTGACTGCCGCGTTCGTAGAAATCTCGACCCCAACGTTGGGCACCTGATGCTACTATATTAGTTCTCGTTTGTCCAAGTTTGCACCTTGTACTAGACGACCTCAATGGTGATAAGTTGGGCGACCGTTGCTTCGTTTTATGAGATTGCAGAGTTACACGTATACATGCTCAGGCATCCTTTTTTCTCGAGCAGATCAGTTGAAGTTATTTTTGATCAGTAACAATATTGGTTTCTCTAATCAGTAACGATCAATTCGCCTTTGCAAAAAAAATGATAAATATCTCGCTTTCGCATTTATTTGGAGTTTCGTAAGTATGTTTTCGTAATTATTTCGATTTTAAAATAATTTAATTTTAATTTTAAAATAATTTTCGTAATTTTTACGCGAAACCATCACTGTGCTATTCAGGAAGAAAATGCGAACGGCGAGATCTACGCACCTCTGCATAGACCCGTTGCTATCGTCTGGAAAGGAGGGGAGATGAAGCCGAGAACAGAGTACATTTCTGGAGCGACTTACAATTAGTCCCGTTGGCGTGATACCTTTCCTGAGGCAGGACCACTAGCTTTTCACGTCGGTTCAAGCTAATCGAATATTTCGAAGCGTCGCGTCTCCGTGAAGCTAATTAATGAGCATACGGGTTCGACTATAGTACCCATTTGCCTATTTCTCGTGAGCCGTAATGCAACATATAACAACAGCGCAAGGAAATAAAATAAAACAATACGAGGTGCTTTGTTGCATTTTTTTATTTCACTTCATTTTATTACGGACCGTTTATTTTAAGAAAATCCCGTAGGAAAACTGTATCTTAAAAACGACCTGTCGAGAAACGCGGCAGCATCTTGACGCCGAGTAATAAAAAAGCAATTCGACGCCACTGATCGATGCCACCGATCTCGATGCCCTGACGGACTGACGAACACGCCTCGACTTTATACATAATATATAGTAAGATGGGCTTTTAGCAGACGACTTTTAACTTTGATAGGTAAACACATTAGTGCGCTTATAACGCGAGAACTATACAACCAAATTTTCACAATTTTTTCCCGAGGAATAATTGTGTTCAACAAGCAAACCTTGAGGAAAGAAATAAACGAATGAATAAAATGTGAAAATGAGACACCCAAGCGCCAGCATCAAAAAAAGCATACAACTATAAGCCAAAAAACAAAGAGACAAAGATTCTTTAACAATGAGGCTGCTGTCATCGGACAGTTTAACTAATGTAAGAATGCTTATGTAAGCGTTGAATTGACTCGTGTTGTCGGCGCTCGGCATGAATCGGTTTTAGGTTGTGAATCACTCGGTGGCGCACCCATGCACACGAGATGTCGATACGACACTGCAGCGTTCTCATACGCGTTGGATATGCTAATACAGGCGGTTTTTATGTGCCCTAATTCCGGCAAATTCGAAGCTAAAGACCTCTTTTTACTCTACTCTCTTCGTACCGGTTATGATTATGCAGCGTAAAAAAAATAGAGTTGTCGTTAAAAAGTTAAAGGTGATCTTGGTTCGATCTTGACGACTCCAATGGCAAAATCGGCACGATGATGAACCCGAACAAACCTCGTTCGATCTTTTTAAATTTGGAGTACTGTTTTTGAAATATTTCGTCATGGAAATGTGGAATTTGCAATGTTTGCAACGCCCTGCAATTTCGAAGTACGCGTGATTAAAATATGCGAACATTTGTGTAAAAGCCTCGGGGCCAGTACATTGCCCATAAGCGTCTCACTTCACCATCTGTTTTTTTTCTTCAAATTAGTCACCTTCTTTTTACAAGGGTCTCGTGTAGTCAAAGCTCTCTATTCTCGTTCTACTCGAGACTTTGCCTACCTCCGCTTCCTATATTCTCGTTGTCTGGCTTTCAGGGGCTTTGTACATACAGATGGGGAGCAAAGGATAATACGTGAACAAGATACTCTCGGTAATTAAACAATAACATCCGGCAATTTACGTCCGGCAATTACCGGGTGAATTTAGCCTTTCCGAGTTCTTCATACGACGTTTGTTTTGCGATTTCCTCATTTAAAAAAATATTAAGTATAGTATTAAATAAAATGCAAAGCAGGGTAGTATCGTTGCACGGGAGACTGAATATGGAACAAAGACGAACATGGCGAGCGGGTGACAAAAAGAATAAATATACCCAAGAATGCACTTTTTTGCATTAACACTGAAAACCAGATCTTTCTTTCACGCCTTTATCCGAATCCGAATGCCTGTATATCTTCCTGCTACTTCGGTAGAAAAAAAGGGGTGCTTCATTGCTCAGGCAGTTTCCACTTTGAGACTGCGTGAGCTTGTACTTTCCCTATCGCAGACCTTTTCGTTTGAACTCAAAGCACGCAACTCTACCGGACTAGAGTGCGCGAATTCTTAAAAATGCTCTCGCGGGCCTACGTACGTGGTGATGATGAGTTCACTGTTAGTTGCCATTGGTATCTTTTATCTGTTCTACCTCTTTCTTGTTTTATCTGGCGTTGACCTCTTAATAGTAACATAGTATTTTGCTATATCTTCTCTCGCATTTTTTCCCGTTATATCGAATATTACGTAACGTGGTTTTCAAATTTGGAATTATCATATTATGTTTTGCGATACAGCATGAATATGAGTTATTTTTTTCTTGTTATTCTTCTTATTTAAATGATAGCTCAAGTATTCTTTTTGCTCTTTTTAATAGTTAAGTTACAGCATTATGTTTTATATTTACTTTGACTCTTATTTCTAACGTTTTCGATTTCTTTTATATCGACTCTCTTTCATTGATTATTTTTTTCTTGTTATTTTTCTTATTTGAATTATAGCTCAAGTGTTATTTTTTGCTCTTTTTAATAGTTAAGTTACAGCCTTATGTTTTATATTTACTTTGACTCTTATTTCTAATGTTTTCGATTTATTTTATATAGACTCTCTTTAATTGATTATATTATTTTGTTGTTGATCTGTTCCATCTTATTTGCCCGATAGATTTCTAGGGCATAATAAACATTATCGATCAATCAGGCAATCAATCACTCGCTCTATCCCTCCCTCCCCTATCGTTTTGGTTCCTGTTATGTCGTCGTCCCTTTTTGTTATGCTCTGGTATTCGTGTACTTTTTTTCTTCTCATTAGACGTTAGAAAGTAGAGACAAATATATGGGTTTGGCAAAGTAAAACACTCTCGAGGGAGCTACAAGTTTTTTTACATTCTCGCGAAGAGGTTTTCCTCGCGTGAGCGATGCTCGCATTGCACTGAAGAGACTTTACACGAGCGCACAGTTGAGCCAAGGAGCTTCTTTCGTATGGCCTTCTCTCGTGAAAACATTTTCCGGAAAACATCGGTCCAAACGAAGGATTCGTTCGTTCAAACGAAGGAAAACGAGCATGATTCGCGAGGAAACATATGCTCGCGTATATATTCTGGAATATTTTTTCTTCTTGAAGAAACAAATATAACGAGGTGACCCGTCTTTTCGTGCGAATAACGTCAGTTCAAATGTATCGCTTAAAGTGAAGGTAGGCTGAAGCTACGAAGTGCTCTCCGGGGTATTTATTATTCTATCCGTCGGATTTTGTTAATAGAGTTTTGCGCTTTTCGGCGTTATTAATACACCATGAGATTTTCTCGTTTCTCCAGTTGCCTTTTGCAATGAGTTTTTCAATTAAAGTTTCGCCTAGGCGTCCAGTAGACGATAACAGAAAAGTTTTATTTGAACGTGGCTGATTTAATCACGGTCTTGGGAAATTTCACTATTCTTCGGTGTTTATTTTGTCCCGAGCACTTGCTCCCGGATGTTGACAACTCCGTTGATGAAGATTCCACGTCATTGATCAACGTTTCATCGCCTTTTTGCTTACACCCTCTACGCGTTTTTTTCTTCTTCTTATGTCATATGCTTTTTTTCGTATTTTTTTTTTTTTGGTTAAGTTGTGTTAGAAAGGATTAAAAGAAAAAATGCGAAAGGTTTCGGAAAGATTTTCGTAATTGCAGCAGATACTGTGCTTTCCGAAACTCAGACGAAATACTGATTAACAAATCCATTGGAATCAACTGCCGTTTTATTTCATCCTCTTTTTTGTTTGAATTAAACAACGTTTTCGGAAAATCAATTTTTAATTACATTTGATTCGAGTGCTGCAGAAATTTATTCCAAATATATTTATTCCTTCAAATCGAAAACTGACCAACATAATGGAATAATACAAAATTCTTTGCACTCAATAATTCTGGTATTTGGTATTCTTTACTCGACGAAATCTTTGGTCGTATCGACTAAATGCGTTTCTTTAGCTTTCTCAATCAAATTAACTAGCATATTCATAGACACAAACTCATTGATTTTTTTGATTATATTCTTGTGTTTATTTTGGCATGCTTTCTTTTTAATTCAACCTCTATTCATCATAATTTGGTATTAACTTTTTTTTTTATCTGATCTCGTGTTTCTTTATTCGTTTCCATGTGAAATTCTCAAATCCTTGGGAAGACTATGTAACTACTGCGGTTTACAAAGTTCGAGATGAAATGTCGACATACCTTAACCCTCAAACCCTTTGATTACCTATACGCTCTCACAGAGTGCAAAACAATGTCGACTAGGCTCGAAATCTATGAGCGAGTATGTATACCTGAGTCCGCGAGTCGCATGGACATACCTTGAATTTTGTGGGCTGTTCCACGGGGTCACCAAGTGCCGTCCAAAAGACGGCATTCAACATCTCATGATACTCACACAAGGAGAACATCCTCTCATATGCCAAATTGGTTATAACGCATGATATTTTTAATATTTTTCCCGATCGAGTCTTGCTAGCAACATGAATAAATACGTATTATATATATTTTTTTAAAATCCTGTTCGAAATCGTAGTGTATTTGAATTAAAGCCACGGAACATTGACTGACCGCGAAAAAGTTATTTTTACCTGAATATAACTTTTATACGTTCAAAACAGCAATGTATTTTTTTGAATTGGACTACGTCAAGGAGTGCTCGTCACAAACAAACACATATATACGAAATAACCAGAATCATAGTAGGCCGTGCAACAGGAAAAAAATGATTTCACTTTAATACATCCAAGTTAAACCAAATATACGTTTATGATAGTGAAAAGGGGTTTAAAAGAAGTGAAAAGTGATTTAAGAGAGTGCACTTTCCTCATGCCTAATAATATTGCAATATGTACTTAAGTGAAAGTATAAAAATCCTATTGGCATAACCGAAAAAACTGTTTTTTTTTTTTTAAATCTTTATAAGCTACAAATAATCACTGCTGCTCACGCATACACTATTTATCGATTTTGTAACAGGAGTCGGCCTGACAAAATAAGGACGCCCAATGTGTTGTATGCAGCAGTGGCCGGGGTTTACCGGGAAGTTATAGGTGATTATACAACTTGCCATCTTTTTTAAATATTATTTTCTATAAATGAGCCACAAATCTTATCAAGTGATGCTCGCTTATTGATGGAACCACGAGAAGATCTTTAAATCATGTCCGAATAATATGTTGGCGCTTAACGTTCCCGATAAACTTTCTTCTATACAAAGAGTGCGCCCTTTTCCATGTATAACTCTGTCCAAATTGTTTGTCGCCATGTGTTACGTCGTGATCAACAACATGGATGAGCGATGTTGTCGAACGTGTTTAAATATTATGAAACAATATGAGCTTATTTATAGTGAACTACAAATTATAAAGTACTGCCGTTTAGAAGGAAGTGGGAAGAAACATTTGTACGCAGGCTGTTTTTTAATTAATTTGAAAATGAGCATAAAAATCTAGTCGCAGTCTTCTGGAAAGCGAATTTCAACATGTTTAAAGAAATGCAAGACTAAATCATGGCACATAGTTCCCGCAATCAGTCATTCACTGAATCGTCATCTACATCTCATGTATGTCAATGTCTATTTACTTAGTGTGTCGTGAGGATCACGAGAAGGAAACCTCTTGCCGTCAAACTTTTACCGTACCTAGTCTCTAACGCCTCAGTTGAAACGACGGAAATTTCAGGGAGCCTCCACGGGAGAATATCGGAGCAGGACGATTTCTCTTATTAAAGTTAGAGTAGATGGCGGTTTGCTATAGATGGTCGCGCGTAAGGGCGAGGGTCGTTTGCATTATGGATGCATCTATTAGAGAGCCCGGAGTTGTAACAACGGCGAAGTGCCGACGCGAAGAAAGCGTCTACTCGTTTGCAGCCCCACAACGAAATAAAGTTCGCATCGTATGATAATAGATATAGATTCGCTATATATACCTCTGTTAGATTGTGGGCATTATAATAAACCGAGGGAGAGTAAAACTGAGGGAGGGAGCGAGCAGAGGGAGGGAGGAAGGGAGGGAGAGAGAGGGACAGAGAGAGAGCGAGAGAGAGAAAGAGACAGACAGAGAGAGAGACGTGCAGTTGACATTCACTTGGGAGAATCGAATGCATTACTAAATCGGACGAAATGGCCTCTGCATCTTGTCGTCGAGAATAGTATACAATATATGGAGGAGCATTGTGAGAAGATCGCCAGTGTAGTCCATCCAGGAATGCAAGTTCTAACCTACCTATAACACTTCTCATTTTTCTACACATACTAACACTATGACGGCCGCTTGCTCCATACAGCCTCGTGGTGAGCACATATACATAGTTTCGGCTGCTTCTACAGACACACCCCTTCGTACGTACCCGTGAAAAATTTGCCGGCGCTTAAGATGCGGCCGACGCTTGGTACGATATTCAGCACCAACCACTAATACCCAGCGTTGGTTCTTTATACGGGCCAATGATTTGGCCGTGATTCTGCCAGTGCTCATTTGAAGCATGGCAAACCAACGAACACCCAACCTCGGGCCAAATATCGATTGCCAACTGTCAGCCAACTATCGGGTCCCAGTGTTGGCCCTGAACGTGGGCCAATCGGTTGATCATGAGTTTGCCAGTCTCGAATTGAAGCTCGGCACACCATCGAAGAGCCAACGCTGGGCCAGTACTAATTAATGACCGTCGGCCAATTGTTGGGGCGAGCGCAGGCCTTGATTCTGAGCCAATCGTTTGACCCTGGTTTTGCCAATGCTTAGTTTTAGTATGGCAAACTGACGAATTGTAAATCCTGGCCCTACACTGGCTTTGAGCGGTATAGTCCATACATATATATATGCAAATGTTGGTTTGTTTCTCTCAAATCTAACCACCTGCTTAATTTTATTATTAATTTGTATCATTTTTGTTACTATGACCTTGTATGCTTAGTAAGTTTTATCAAGTTGTGAGAAGAAGAAAAAACTATCATCGCGGGGCAAAGTGAAAAAATTACTCCCTCGGTACTAAAAATATCCGTTTTCCCTTTTCCACACATGGAAATATAGTTCGAAGCTTTCTCTAATAAAGTGGAGGGTTGACGTTAGCCTCTCCTCAGGAATTTTTGTTGGAGCACATAGCACGAGGCGAACAAAAAAATCGGGCAAAAATTTTAACTGTTACCCAACTCCTGAGAACCCTCGGGAGGGCAGCTTTTCTCGTTATTGCGCGTATGCCCGTAAGAAGACAATTTCAACTTATCTTCAACTACAAGGAGACCTTACGGGTTTTGAAATAGAGTTGGGCGTGTTGGCCGGCAATCATGAGAAGAAGCCCCTTACAGATCGCATTAACACTGTCAAAGATGACATGCGCTACGTAAGAAATTCGGAAAAAAAGTAGGGAAAATTAAGCCGTCTTGCACTTTTTATGTTGGCGTTTTCTTTTTAAAGCTTGTTACGGTGACCTCCCTCCAAACACGGGTCGCTTTCAAACTAGCTCACGATCACCGTCAAATCACCTAAACCAAGGTTTTTCATATGTTTATCACTCATAGATTTATTGCCATACACTGGACGAAAGATATTGATGGTTTCCAAATGGAAAATGCAACATTTTTGGCAACATTTACTGTATATTCTTCCTTGGATGCGTTCAGTTATCGTGAAACGAGACATGCTGGAAGCTCGATGTTCACTTGAACCTTTGCAGGACCGTGCTGCCTGGTAGGGTACTAATCAAAGTCCCTCTCGAGTGGTGAATACGTGTTTTTTTTTTTGCAACAGCACACCTCGGTACAACGTGAGAGCACCAGGTCGGAGACTTTCCAGACAGACCGCGTATATACAAAGAATATTTGAATTTTCATTTACTGTTGTTCGGAAGATTCTTGAATTTTCAAGTAGTCTGTGCACGAACCTCCTCATTAGAAAGAAAATTGATCTTTTTATGTGCTGTAGTGTAGACATACAGAATGACGTCCGCGAAAATTCTGCATGCCTTACCGGCTAAATACAATGGTAATTAATTCATGAAATCAATGCATTCAACCCGCACCTTATAGAGAATCCGTGCCGATCAAACATTGGAACGGAAATAACAATAGTTCGCGATTAGATCGGAGCTACGCGAAAAACGATAAATAACAAGAAAACTGTCGCGGTCCCGTATGTTCCATGGAAAATGTCGGTTACGGGACATTTCGAGGAGATATTATCGATTGAATAGACTAATTTTTGCGCCCGCTAGCCGCGTCTGTCATCTCTTTACAATATACACATTTCACACACGCTTACACATACGGCAAACAAACACGAAAATATATTTACTAAAATCAGTAATCTACCGATTTTCTTCTAACTACAGTAATCGAATGATCCGAAAATAAATAGAGCTTCGTCCGATTCATTGGATGAACAACTGCAGGGAACGATGAGCTCGGTGGGTTGCCCTTGTACTTGACGCGAGACTGTGCTGAGGGATATGTTACGTATAGGGAGGACGATGTTAACCGCGTTATGGTCGGACGAGAAAGTACTCGCATCTTCATCGACGCGTATGTATGGCAAAGATGAACATTATATACGTATAGTTTTCGTATATGGGATCATATTTGTGAGGTGCATTGTACGCCATAGGAATTATGATTTTCCATCATAACGTATCACAAATAAGCGAATCACCGGCTGATTACGAGACCGATATTATTGCGATATTGGTTTTCGTGTAGCTGGCACGAATAGAGGATTACGTAAGGCCGGATGTCATGTGAAAAGATCTCTCGTAATCCACTATTTCTACTGTGGACGGAGATGATTAGACATTTAATATTTTTATTTATCGAGGTTGAAGTTTGTATGGTTGGAGTGCAACGAAATTTCTCCCTTTTTTTAAATTATTGCCTCATTTGCATCATCTTCAAAATCGTTGCTCACATATTTAGGTTGGAGATCTCTAATAAGAATTCTGAAAATCGTTTGGAAAGTTTTTCAGGGCTTAATTGGCCAAAAAGAATTGGGCTACGACACTTTAGCTGCGTTCCAACAATGCACACTTCAATATAATTGAATTTGCATAAAGTAATTGCTGCCAAACAAAGTTACCAATTCGTTAGACTCCATAGTTCGAACAGTGTAAGTTAATATCTGGGGCGTTAAGGTTTACATGGTTGGAATGCGACGAAACATGTTATACTTTGTTATGTCCGTATTTCGATTATTATACAAAATCATATTTTTCAGTTTTTGGTTTTCGATCTCGACATTAAGGTCCCGAAAAATGTTTCACTGATTGCAAAGCTTAAATCTGTCCAAAGAAGATTGGGCAATAAAAAAAGGCATTGCATTCCAACCGTCTAATAATCTTCAGCTTTCTCATTTCGGTGTCTATCGGGAAGTTTCGTATGCCCTTTACGCATGACCACAACAACCTTTAGTCCATTGAAATAGCGTAACCCTCTCAAATCGTGTATTAATTGAAGTGGGTCATGCCTTTTCGCTTGTCTGTACACACACTGTAACTGCACTGGTTGCGCAATGCGCGACTTCGAATAAGCCATGCTCGGTATGTAGGCCATACTCGATACGAGAAGAGAAAAAGCGATGGACTTTGCCATCCGATACGGGAATCTCTTTTCTCTTTTACACACACCTCGTGTGTACGTTGTGTGTGAAAATTCGACGGAAAGGTAGACGAAGAGTGTGAGTTAGGGGATGTCGATAAACGACAAGGATCGTACCCGTAGTAGTATCGACGAGGTACCACAATACGATATCTGTATTTGCGTGTGTATGTGTGCATTGCGTGCAAAAAAGGATAAAACGTTTAATGCGCGAGATTCGCAATCAAGATTTTCCAGCCTGGGGTTAACCTCCTAAAACGAACGGGGAGCGAATGCTAACGAGGACCGTAACGTATTACAGGCTTTACTCAGGGAATCTACCCTTTCAGGCCGGAACATAATAGACAGATACTGCCGAAATGAAAAGTATTCCGACTGCTCGATAAACGGAATGTCATTTGGAAAGGGATGCAACCAGATGTTCAGTGCGTTTTTGGAATCACTTCCTGTCATATGCTAGGTCATCAAAATAAATGATGGCATCGGAAGATGAAATAGATACATTTTTGTAAAGTCGATACAATTACAAATTTTCTGTTGGGAGCAAAAATAATCCACAAGTTCTATCATTCTTTTCCTCGTTGCAGCACATGTACAAGCGGCAAATACAGATGTTGGATGTTCTTGATATCTTTCTTTGGAGCACTCGATTGTGTCTGAAATGCATGGCACCAGCCTACTCCCTCCCCCCCCCCCCCTCTCTCTCTCTCTCTCTGTCTCTCTCTCTAAATACCACGCGAAACGTAATATACCTCGTGGATTTCCGATTTAGGTTGCGAATATATATCGGCGGCAGTGTGGAAAAACGCGCGATCGCAAATTGTGATGGAAGAACGTGCTATCCCAAATTGTGATAGAAGAACGTGCTATCTCAAATTGTAATAGAAGAACGTGCTATGTCAGATTGTGATAGAAGAACATGCTATTCCAAATTATGAGAGAAGAACGTGCTATCTCAAATTGTGATAGAAGAACGTGCTATCTCATATTATGAGAGAAGAACGTACTATCTCAAATTGTGATAGAAGATCGGGTTATCTCATTGTGATAGGAGAACGTGCTATCTCGAATTGTGATAGAAGCACTTCCTATCTCGATCAGTCAACATATTTTCATTGATACAGCACTGGTATTTGGGGCACCTCAGTATACAGAGCACTTTTTCTGTTAGGTTATTTGATTTTGTAATATGATTTAGCTCGATAATAAAAAAAAATTAAGATATGTTTGAATAAACAACTTTTTTTAAATCATCAATATATTTACTTATATAGAATTTTTAGAACCGACACAGTTGCGGAATTTTGTAAAAAAAAGATGTGAATACATCTTCAATTTGCACGAAAGGTATCAAATTCTTTATGCACAATGAACAATTCTTCAGAGTGTAAAAAGACTGACCAAAACCCTTTTTGGAGTAAAAAATGTCGTCGGAGCCCTCATTAAAACGCGTTTGGGAGTAAAAAAAAAGTTTTTGGAGCAGAAAGATTTACAAAAACGCGTTTTGGAGCAAAAAAGTTTTGGAGCAGAATGACTCACTAAAAGTATACTTCTGGTGAGTCATTCTGCTCTGTATACTCACACTTTTTCTTAACCGAAAAAGTAGTCTGTATAAAAATTGAATAATCTAACGATTTTTTAATTTTTTAAATGCGATGCAGTAGGACGTGGTACATTAGAGAAGAGTAACAACGGATAACATTCAGGTGGGCACTGTAAAAAGAGAATGATCTCGTACTAGCTGAAACAAATATTTAATAAATACATTCGGTTTCACAGTACAGTACAATCATTAACAACCTGAGGCAACACAATTATATATTTTTCACTTCATTGAATAGGAACAAATTTTGATAAATTACGAAATTGTTTTCGTGGAACGATTGACAATTTGCGGGTATTAGCCCATTATGGCACATAAACCTAATGATATCGATTTTGGATTTTGGAAGATTAATCTTCTTATTGTAAGCTTTTTTAGGTTTGAAATCCACCCATGCAGTTTTTTTTGCTACCGAAGCAGAGATGGATTCATCATCAAAGCTGTATTTGATCTTTATGTTTTCGGCACTTCCATCAAAACAAATTTCTCGAACTTCGGAAATTCGAATTGGAAAACAATTCGAATTTCCGAAGTTCGAGACACTCGAATTCTTTTCCAATTCGAATTTCCGAAGTTCGAGAAACTCGAGTTGGAAATTTGAATTGGAAAACAATTCGAATTTCCGAAGTTCGAGAAATTTGTTTTGATGGAAGTGCACAATTCAGAGGTCCCATCACAATTTGAGGTAGCACGTTCTTCTCTCATTATTTGAGATAGGACGTTTTTCTATCACAATTTGAGTTAGCACGTTCTTCTATCACAATGTGAGATAGCACGTTCTTCTATCACAATTTGGGATAGCACGTTCTTCTATCACAATTTGAGATAGCACGTTCTTCTATCACAATTTGGGATAGCACGTTCTTCTTGTTCAGTTTGAGATCGAGCGTTTTACCATACTGCTGTCGATATATACAGGGTGAGGCACATAAAGTGTTACAGAGCAACAGCATTTAAACTATTGATCATATCCAAAAATGTTTCAGGCAAAAGTTTCAGTTTCGCGAAGGCCGTCATACTGGACCACCCTATTTTTTATCGGTGGAGGCGCTGAAGCTACGTCAAGGTCAACGCCACTTTTTAAAATGGAACCATGTATTTAGGTGTGATGACATTATTACCGATTTTAAGACGAATTCAGCGACCTACAACACAAGGTCATTGAAAAAAATACATGGTTCCATTTAAAAAAGTGGAGTTGACTTTGACGTAGCTTCAGCGCCTCCACTGATAAAAAAATAGGGTGGTCCAGTATGAAGGCCTTCTCGAACAATGAAACTTTTCTCTGAAACATTTTTGGATATGATCAATAGCTTGAATGCTATTGCTCTGTAACACTTTATGTGCCTCACCCTGTATATATATATCGACGAAGTATAGGCGTTGGCTAAAGGGTGAGGGGACATCGATTCTCCGCACACACGGCTTTTACGAGCGCACAAAAACTATAAAAACCCTTTCTAGCACTGCAGCCTATAAATGGAGGAAAATAGACGAAACCGTTTGTGGAACACAGCGGGGAAAACCAGAGAACGGACCGTTTTTGCGGTTGACTATATCGAGACTCCAATTCCTGATTGGCGAACTGATTTCGGGAGTGGAAAAAGAATCATTGGTGACAATTGACAACTGTTGCTTCGTAGATCGGAATTCGAATGTGATTTAGTCAGTGGCCATGTCATTAAACTTGCAAGAGTACGGGATACGCTTTGCGTACTATGAACAATCGAATGCTGAATCAATTACGAACAAATAAAAGGTCACACGCACAAACGAAGCTTCTATCGATGCCGTAGTCATTCGATGTCAGATAGACGATCAATATTTCTTATGCTTTGCGATAATCTGCAAGGTTTGCTGTCAATCACGTGTGCAAACAATTTACTAGATTCATCGTTAAAGTTCTGTAAATTGAACTTGTATAAATGACTTTTGTCCTCTCTATACAGTCTATCTCGGATAAGGAGTTCCAAGCTCCTCAGAAAGTGCGAATCGTAATAGAAAATATTACAAATAGAGGATGTTTCGTTGCAAGAGACGAAGAAGATGGAAATCTCAATTTGACCTTGGGTATAACCACCAAGAACATGTGAAGGTCGACTTTAACATTTTTAATTAGAGCCCTTATTTTTCTATTGAGTATTATGGCCTACACCAAAAGCTTTTTAAAACAATGTGGATAAGTATCTTCTTATCGAGCACTTTTTTACTTATGAGACTTGAAAGTTACAATGCCGCCGATATCCACATTACCCAGGGTATACGGCGTGGAGATTATCCGGTCGGATTCACCCCCCGTTCTGGGTTTTTATACGTTTGTGCGCGCGCGTCCACCCGTTCGTGATTCGGAAGCACAGGAATTAAGCACTCCAATGGCACACGAGCGCCCGCCCATACGCAATCACAAATGCGATGTGAATCCGCTCTTGCTGCTGGTTGTACCAAAGGTCGAACTGAGATTTCTATCCGTTGAAACGAAACAACTTTTGTTTCAAACATTTTTCATTACAACCCGTATTTTCGGAGAAGTAAGCTTGTAACAACTATCTGAGGTGGCCTCTATATTCAAGATGTGGTAAGAATTCGGCACCCTCAGTCTGTTGGTAATCTATATTAAGCAAGACATCTTGAAAAGACTACACAGTCCCTACTGTTTAGGGTGTTTTCGAGTCTTTGTAACTTTGTCTTTGACACTCTGTGCAAGTATTATTTTGAATTGCGATGTACATATGCATACGTGGGCGCGTGTATGAGTAGAAAATGCGGGCACCCATGGTGTCATCCTCAGCGAGAAGAGATGCCAAAACGCTAGAGCTTGGGGCCTCCTTTGTAGATTTCTCATGCGACACGGGCCATTTGCCGCTATGTGGTCGCGACTAGAACATCGTGCCACGTGAAGTCCTGACTATCGCATATTATCCATAAACGTCACATTTAAGTACATACTCTTAGCTGGAACATTGCTATATAACGGAGATTACGTATAGAGAGAACGCGTGTTATATCATGGGTGCAATTGATTGTTCGCGTTCCGAAAATCGGACAGTCAAAAGTCGCGAAAGGGAAATAGCCCATCGACTTCTCAAGGCAACGATAACGAGGTCGAAATAACTTGGAAGCACGATAAAACATCGGCGTGTCTCATGATTCTCATCGCCTACATTTCTAGATTGCACGAAAGACTGGGGCATTAACTCGAACTCAGCACTGTAGCGCAAATGACACCAATCCAACTTCATAATTTCATTTCGGAGATGGATCGCAATTTATTGTGGGTCGGTATGATGCTTCAAGAAAATACAACTACATTCAATTATAAGAGTCCGAGACGAGTAAAACTTGGGCTTTGGAATAAACCAGAAAACAAATAAGGCAGCATCGTTATCTTTCAATATTTTAGTAGCCCATTGTCGCGAAGAGCATGAGCTCTTCGTTCGAACCTAACTTAACGTTGTATCGGAGCCACGGTCGGATATACAGGTCTGGGCACTCCCGTATATTCCGTATACCTCAAAGCGTGCCTCTCTATCTGACGCCTCTCTTTGCGGAACTGGCCGCAAAAGCGTGGAGCGCTGCTATTTCGGAGGCATGCGCGGCAGAGTTCTTCTATGTGATTAAAATGTAAATTTAGATCTGCATAGGTTTCCCCTAATTTCTATAATCCAAATTATATAATTGTATTAATGAAAGGACTTGATATTAACAATTGGTTTGCGCACACATCTGCAATGTCATAGTGGTGATTTGAATGGAAATTATTTTTACAGAGCCCTAAAATTATACTCAGTGTGAAAGTCATCTTGGAATCAATATGTCCAAGCGCTTTTTGAAGGCACTTCGTATATGCTTGATAATTTCCCAAAATTAAAAAGTCAAGTCGCTCTTTGAACAATCTCTCGAACGTGGCAATAAAGAATACTATTAAGACCATTCTTCTTCTTTGATCGTAAATGGAGAATGTTATGCACAGTATGTTATGCAGAATAAGGAATTAAGTACAGCTATGTCTCAACACAGAAACCAAAGTCATCAGTTACCTTCCAAGATTAGGTACAATCGAAAACTTACCTACTTAAATGTAGGTAGAGATCCTTCGGTTTGGCCCTGTCATCATAGCTATTGCTTGGCGTCCGACAATTGGCGTGTACGATCTATCGAGCTTGAGTGTTATATTTTTCAGACCGTATTCCTGAAGTTGTTCTTCGTTCGACTTGCAAGCGCAATCCGTCAACGAAACTTTTTCAATAAAAACTTGCCGTTGACATTCGTCACATTGTGCCCATTCCCTCGTATAGCGAAAACTGTTTTGCTGTCGAACCTGCCTCGTACATATATATTCCCGCATAGCCGTCACTATTCCAATTTTCACCTCCTCTTTTTCTCCGAGGTACATCGTTCGCTCCATTTTGTTCCATACTCCGCGAGTTCGAAAGTTTAGAGGTGCAGAGCGGGAGAATGAGAAGAGAACGCAAAAATAGAGGGAAAATCGAAGTTTTCTTCTATGGCCAAGGCCAAGCTACATGGCCCGGAATGTGCAGTGATAGAGAGCTCAAATTGTTCGTTTTTTATGTGGCTACCCGGTCTAACTTTTCTCTAAGTCGTGACATTAGCCAAACATCTGATTTTTCATCTTTTCGGTCTCGAGTTCCGCATGATAAGCCAATCTACGTTTTTTTTTCTCAAATTCAGAAAATTTGAGGGGCAGACACCTGTTTGTCTATCTATTTGACGTCGTTTGGCAAAGTTTCGACGGGATGTGAAGAGCCGTTTCAGAGAATTTTGGGTATCTATAATTCTGTTCTACCATACCGACCGCGATGAGGTGTCGTTCCGTCTTAATTCATTCGACTGTTATTCTGCGATTTGTAAAAAAATTGCACACACACATCCCCACGAGGTTGCAGTGGATGAAAAACAAAGTAAAATGCAGTAAGACGGAGAAAAATCTAGCAACGGGGCAAGCTAAAAATAGAGAGCCATGAAATACGGAAAATTGTAAGTGCCAGAGGCACAAGATCCTCAGACCGAGCAAATGAGCCTCGAAACTTTTCAAAATCGAAAATTACAGTAGGAAATTGTCGTACAATTACAATAGATACAAGTAGGAAAACAACTCAGTTATCTAGACTCGAATAGTAAACTCATACCTGTGCGCAGGTATGCCAGCTTTTACAAAAGCTTACCAAGTGAAATGGAATATGGAAGACGAAAGAGGGACAGAGAAAGGGAAGTAAAAAAAGAGCGACCCACGACAAGAAATACGCGAAGAGAACTCTCGACGATTTCTTCATTAAGAACCAGTCGCAAGTGGAAGAGAGGCTGAAAAAAAAATTTGATGCAAGGGTGCAGCAGATCTCTTTTCCACTGAGCCTTCGAGCGAGTTTTTCCATCGGTGGTAATGGGTAAAAAGCTCGTTGGAGGAATAAAACAAGTGCACGTAATAGGCAAGTGGGACGATAGCGAACGAGTGAGAATGAGACTGGTGCCAGACCCGTGCAACTCAGTGAATAATACAAAACTTGGTTCTCCCTTTGTTTCACTTTTTTGCGTTTCTTTGCCTCTTTTATATTTCCTTTTATTTCTACTTTCAATACTTGTGTTTCTCGAGTACTGCACTCGTGTGGACGATTGTATGCATGGACTTTTGTAACCGGCAAACGCTGGAGTTTCTTTTCGCAATTGTGTTGGCTCTAAATACAGAGGTGTGCTTATAAATACTTTCGCTCGTATGCGTGTATTGTTGTTCGATCAATTGTGCTACAAATTCACCAATGCGGAGGTAGGCATGTGAATTAAGCGCATCAACGTGCACTCGATGCCTTTATGATCAAATGGACGGCCTAGTTGCTTGCAATGATGCTTGTTATCGACTAATGTCTGGAATATTCAAATACTATGATGCAAATATATCAGATGGTTCTCAGAAGAGAATAGAGCGGGTTCTACCAGTCGAAACGTACAATGAAAATTTGCCGGTGCATAATCTCGTATCAACAGCACTTTTGAATCAATTATTGGATAAATAATTTTACGTCACAAGGAATTTAATGATCTTCACAGTCGAAACGTGAAATGACAAGTGTATTTCATAAAAGCAACTCCGACTTAAATCATCTGCGTAATTTTAAGCTTTTACTTGAGAAAACCTAGTACAATTCACGAATAACGAACGTCCGTAACATGTTCTTCGAACAATTATAACTTACTTGAGCAGTAATACCTAAAACTTTGTAGGACAAAAATTAATGTATCATTGATAATCTAAAATGATTTTACCCGCTGCATGCGTAGAGATTAGTGAACTCGAAGCGGATTTTATTGTATGTCAGTTACCGAAAAAATCGTTCATATAATTGTTTGCCATGTATATCACATATGAACGGTGAAAGTCGTTTATGAATATTTATAAAAGTAAATGTCCACAACTTCAATGTATCGTTGTTAATATGCTCTATACCGAGCAGCAGATTTTCTATCTAAATCCGACATCACCATACGGAAAACAGGTGACATAATCCACTTGGTATTTGGAAAGCAGGCCTCGAACTGTCAATAATCGATTGGCGTTCAGTGCTTGGTGTAGAAAAACCAATTGAAGATTTGCAAAGAACGTTGTAGTATCAGGAGAGGTTTGGGTTCGAATATGTTTTGTAATGAGAGAAAAGGGTGAGTCTCTGATTTTATCTCCGTCAACAGAAATAACGTGACTATCGATCTCGGTGTGGTCGAGTTTCTAGTTATACGGCTCTGATCCGGCTGTGATCTGGCAAAGGGTCAGCCGTTTGCGAGTGCTACATTGATACAATACGTAACTGCACACACGAACACGCACGTAATACTATATGATAAAACTATCGCGTATACATACTGGCTCTGATAGTTCGGGCCGGATGGCGATCTCTTTCTACTCTTCTGGGATGGAGCGAGCCAAAAATACACGTAGAGAATGAAACAACCCAGCGAGACCATCCTTCGGAGGATAAATAAGTCGAATAAATCATAAATCTTATCTTGGCGCCTTTCTTCCTTACCGTTCGCACTTTTTCTCGCTGGTCTGCTCTACAGATCTATCCAAGACATTTTGCAAAAGTCGAAGTTTAGCGAATAACACAATTATCAATTCCACCCCTGTTTCCACGGATAAATTGGTTTCCCGAAAAGTTCACCGGATGGTCTAGGTATTCTTTTTGGGGTCTTACGTCGACTTTCCGCTCCAGCCGGAGAGAAAGACAGTGAAGGAAAAACAGGATAAAAGAGGAAGATGGAGAAAGCTCCTTCCAGGAAGAAGATAAACCGGTCATGGGACGCGTATCCACGTCTGCTGCGCGAAACTCCATTCCAACCCGCCCGTACGTTGTCCCAATCGAACGGCAGTGATGTACGAGCTTTTTACTCGGTCCAAAGTACAAGAGAGCAGGAATGAAGGAGAGCACGCTCGAACGAATTGTGCGATGGATGGAAACCGTCCCGACATGAAGATTTCCCACTGTGATAGTCGAAATATTCTTCGTGGTGAATTTCGATTCCCCGGTCACGATTCGCCACGGGTACATCAACTGTCCAGTTATTCTTGGCACGCGAGACAGGTCGCATAGTTTTCTCTACTTTGCGAGTCAAGGAAGAGAAGCACAGCGGGAACGCACAACGATAAAGGAGAAGAAGGACCATGAGTGATGTATCCACTTCGGGCAGGGGAAGATGGGGGACAATGGCAAACGGTCAGAGTGCGATGGAAGGAATAAGATGCATTGGCAATCAATCACTGAATTATACCGTATGTTGTGTAGTATCGAAGAAAATGGTGACGGTTGAGTTTCTTTATAGCAGCTAAACGGTAAATATTAATGTATTTCTTTTTGCTAAAAGAAACATAATTCGTTTTTCGATACTATTATCATTTACCAACGAGACTTTTTACGCTGCTTCAGGGCTTGATTTTTCGATTTGTTGGCCTTGAATGCTTAGGTGCGCCATGGGGGATAACGGAGTGTATGTACATTTTGTGATAAATATTGTTAACGTCCTCGGAGTAAGACGAGGACGCTTAATTTCGTGCGTAACAAGCACAGGTTTCATACTCTCCCTGAATTGTATAGGCGAACGATAATAACAAGTTTTTTTTTATGGCTGTGGAGTAAAAAATAAAAGAGAATGGACGAATATGATGAATTTTCGTTATCCGAGGTTTGCCTTGACGTTTATCACGAGCTATATCATATATTTTATCACGTAATTTTGCTAATGTCTGCACATTACATTATTTTTATAATACATCGTCTTCCCTCAGAGAAAAATTCGTTCGATTTCTGAAAGATGTCACAATTTGACGTTCAGTGACGAAGGAACGTCATATGATCCTTTTATGCAAAATATGAATGAGAATAATTCATATCATAACTAATAAACAGCATTGACGTGTTCGTAATTTGGTAAATTTTTATGGATATTTGATAATCGATTACTTGCTTAATCCCCCCCCCCCCGTCTGTATAGATAAATAATACCTCAAACTTCAAACAATATATCCTTTTCACCAATTAACTAATAAAAATTCAATAACAATTTCCCCCTCTTAGTATGGCAATTAAACGGTACAGGCACGTACACTGTATTAACCAAAACAATTTTATAAGGACCCTGTTTTTACAGGATTTGAGTTGAGTTTTTTTTGTGAAATTCAGTTTCATGCGAATCACCAAACGAATTCACAATTCATTTTTATGTTACAACGCGAATCACCACATGAGGCAGATATTCATTTCTGTTTTCCTCGGAAACTAGAGTTTGAAATACGACATTCAGCTTGTTTAAAAATGTGAATTTCGACACTTTTTTTTCAATGTTTCTGTGAGTTCGCGGTATTTTACCTGCGTATTAAAATATTCCTCGCGGCTTGAATTTTTACGCCGATTTTTGGAGAAATATTTTTATTTTTGTTAAATGATTTTATTAGAAATCCAATGGGGACTGCAAATCGAATAAGGGACAGCGAAAAAAAATTGGCCAACTCGATGAATAATGTTGTCGCTTGTGAATCATTTTATATTTGATTCGTCGCTCACGTCTTCGTTTCTCAACTCAACTTCTATAGTCTACGGCCTGTACAATACTTCACGCGTTTCCATTAGCGAACGAGCGCAGTCAGTAGCGCCGAGCAATTCGAAATGATCACCGTTACAGCCTGTATATGCATGGCGATGAACGAGCAACCGATAGAGTAAAGTTAAGGAGGTTTGAGCGGTCCAGTTGAGTCAAATTACGGTTTGTGAACTTTTTGTCAATGCATACGAGCTATATATTTATTCTTTAGATCCTAGTTTTTCATAAAATATATAATTAAAGAGCAACGTTACGCATCTTTATAATTTTGTTACGTGAATAAGAAAAACTTTTGTTTTACTACTAACTTGAAAAATTATAATATTATCGATGATTATTTTGAAAAAACTGCGTCAATGAAAATTTTATACAACTCAGAATGAAATTTTGAGTCATTTAGATTTATGTCACGAGATTATTTATTATTACCATTAATTCATATTAAGTGTTGCCAGCGTACTGCAGCTTCGAAAACATTCGTGTTTTCTGGTGAAAAAATTCCGAAAAATTCGGCGAGTCAGCATAGTCTAGGCATTGACACATATTTAAAAAAATTCAATCTTCGTTTGTGGCTAACGCTCCAACCTCCTTTCGAGTAGTGTTCAGGTGGGACGAGAACGCATACTTTAGTCGAAAAAGGCGATATCGGAGGGCGTTACAAAAATGTTATCTAATTTCCAAAACGACTGCTCCTTTTCACTAAATCTGCCACATTTACTCTTCAAAAATATGAATAACAAGTGAAAATGTATTAAATGTATTAAATGAGGTGAAATGTATTAAACGACGTAAAAATTATGGAAATGGAGGAGCGAATGCCACGAAAAAGGTCACTTCGCACCCTCCACTATTTTTACATTCTTTTTTTGCTGATGGCAGCTCTGTTATTTCTTTCCGGATTTCCGTGTAATTATCCCTTTCCTCGTGAGGGTAGAAATCCGCGGAAGAAAGAAATGAAACCGGCGAGCGTATGTAGCCCTTCCGGCAGAAAAATCCCAGACTTTTTGCATTTCGTGACACGAATATACACTAAGCTGCAGCGCACGTTTTTTCGTTTTTTTTTGTTTCATTTTCTTTTTTCTTCTGTCTATATCTCGTGTACACCTAAAATCGTTCCCATCAGTATTTCAGTCCCCCTCACTCGACTACATCATATTAAAGTGAAACTTGCCTCGCAGAATTTAATTTTGCCACCGTAATTTACAGCCCGTAAGCGATGTGGAGAGTTTTGCAGAAGGACCATACGCGTATACAATAGGAAAGACTATAAACGATTATAACACGCATACAGGGCCCGGGGCGATGAGAGGAAGATATGTGGTAGGCGGAAGGGGAAAAACACTCGAACGATCAGGAAAGCTTGAGTATTTGAATACCAGAGCGTCGTGTTACATACTATAAACTGTCGTGTTATTGTTTCCACGTTTTATATACATTAGTGTTATTGTATACACGTTTTATATACAGTAAAGCCCTCTATAGAAGCAATACGTATACAACAGACAGAATGTCGACGTTTTATTTAGCGCCGTCCCAATTTGCGCCTCTTTTTTGGTTTCCTTTCGCAGTTTTCTTCGCCGTACGACACTCCTGCAAGCTCTCATTGCGTTTGTTCGAAATCACTCTGCCAAACACGATTATTACTTATCGGGTATTTAGGGACGAAACTTTGATTGAACTTATTTTATATCGTAAACAGCGTTAACTGATAATGCCCGCTCACCTATTGCGCTTTTCCGTCCTTGAGTGCTTCCATCTATAAACGCAGGGGAAAAACCTTTCATCGACCACCGCTGCATAATAAATATGATTTCATGGAAATAATCTTCAGTCTTGTCTGAACTACCTAAACAAATTCCGTTTTTAGCGAAGTTTCCCCTTCCCCTTCCCCTTTTAACGAGCCCCAATCCGCCTCAACTTTCCACCTCCCATTCCACTACCCCCCTCCTTATATCACCCTTTCCCCGACTCCCCCCCCCCCCTCTACCACCAATTCCACACTCTCCTACCTGCGGCCGCAGCTGACTTCCCCCTCTGTATCGTATTCACCATGACCTATCTGTCCTGGGTATAGGGAAACTGCGGAAAACCTACACGAATACAGTCGGTCATCAAGTTCGCCCCCCAGTCGTGGAGCTAGTCTTATTTCGCCGCGAAATGCTGAAGAAAAACATTTCACGACGAAATGTACGCAACTAGGTTTCGAACCCGGGACCTCCCGGTCCGCAGGTTTAGTAGCAAGCACGCTAACCACTAGACCATCGCACCGGTTTGTTCGCGAAACTATTCTTCGTAATAAAAATATGATCACAATGATTACGTAAACTGGGTACAATTGGGAAGGTTGACCGCTGGATGTATCTGCACTCTGAGTATGGATAAATGGTGTGCGACATTTTTCGTACAGTATAATGTTATTGGATTCAGATATAAGTTTACATTTAATGTATGATCGAGCTGCAATTTATGAAAACTTATTTTAAAGATATGTGGGTGTGTTGTTTTCAGTAGCGATATAAGAAGGGTGACTACCTGAGCAGAAATTGTGCTAGCCTGTCTGAGTTAGATGCTAGTAACTGGTTCGTCCGATTGATATCATACGACCTACCCAGTGGCTGCCCCACTGTGAGCTAGTAATATGGTGAACATTTTGTAATCTAGGCCTGGTCTAGCCACTGCCTAAGCGCTCGTTACTGCAGATGTCGCTGTATTACCATAAACGTGCCACCTATTGGCTCGAACGTGATGAACTAGCCAACGGTAGTTACGAACGATAAAGTAAGGTTATGTGAAATACATGTAGTACCGTCTAACGATCAGCGCACGGCAGGTTAGCTAGCTCGAGGCACAGATATGGTTGCGAATGCAAAAAAAAACAAAAATTCCCGTGGCTAACTCGCCATGAACTAGCCGATACGACGTAATGGCGGCTATGGGTTCTTTGGCTAGTCACTATCTAGCCGATTGCGGTGGTAGATTTCGCTGCGTTATAGTAAAAATGCCCCCTAGTGTCTAAGTCATAGCTGCCTCGCCAACTCAAGTTATAGATGGCGTTACGAATAGGAAACAAAATTCATTTGGGTACATCGCCATGAACTAGAAAAGACTCCGTAATGGCGGCTATGTGTTCCTTGCATAGTCGCTGTCCCACCGATTATGGTTATAGATGTCGCTGCTTTATGATAAAAATTCCACGCAGTGTCTACGTCGTGTCTGCCTAGCCAACTCGAGTTACAGATGGCGTTACGAATTGAAAATAAAATTCAGTTGGGTACATCGCCATGAACTAGCCAAGACTCCGCAGCAATGTGTTCCTCGGCTAGTCGCCGTCCAGCTGATCGTGGTTGTAGATGTCGCTGCATTATGATCAAAATTCCACGCAGCCCCTACATCGTACTTGCCTAGCCAACCTGAGATAGAAATAGTGTTACGAGTTTTAAAAAAGAGAACAGCACGCGCTCGCGACCGCTACAATTTTTTCACTTCCTTACCTACGATACATTGACATCGTTATAACATTATAGCTTATATAATGCCAAAACTATTCATTTGCCACTAGCCAAAATAAGTACACAAATTCAATTTGAGGTTATGTAACTCCACACGCATATCGCATTCAATAAGAAATTATCATGGTAATTCGATAATGTTATTTGCATACATTGTCACTACGCCCACTTCTTAATAACCCAACTTTGTGTATTACGACATTTGTACCCGATGCGAAATATCATAATTAACAAAACAGTGGCTCAGTGGACAACGTCGCAATCCCCCAATCCAGAGTCCGGGATCGAAATCACCTCACACGTAAGCGTTATTGATCTATTTTAAAATGAATATGTTTAATTTATTTACAGCAAAAATACCGTGTTTGTAATTAGTACATCACGAAGCTCATCGAAATAATTGTATGTATTCAGTTACTAGAGGACCAAATCGTTACAAGGTTGGGTAGTCAATAGCTAAAAACGGCTAGCTAATGGCGATTCGGAACATAAATTTACTAGCTTGTGGGGAGGCGGTAATGAGTTACGTTTTCCACTCGGGTAGGCAATCAATATGATTTAATTGACATAATGAATGCTGATTTAATAGTTTTTGATACTCTACCATATACACATAAGTGTCAGGAAAATCGAAGGTGGAAACAAAAGTAATGTTCCTTGCAAGAATCATCCATGCTGACTATACAGTCAACGAAACGGTAGTTCTGAATAACTTATATTTTGCTAAAAGGATCTGGTCAGTGGATTCCGACCAAACCTACGATATCCAAGGCGTTAACGGGATTCTTGTTCGAATGAACGCTCCACGCCCAAGGTGCACAAATCGCGATATCTGTATATTATATATATATATGTATGTATGTATTTGGGAGTCGGGGAAAACGAGAAGCAGAGAGTGGACCCGACAAAACGAGTATTACTCATTTTATATTCTGTTACATCCTTCTATAAACTGAGCCCAATCTTCTTCAATTCACATTCACATGAAAAACCGACGTTCTGTCAGGGGATCAAGGCAAATACTAGCAGAAAAGTATAGACCCTTATTCCTCTGGTTTTCAGGTCTCTTTTTCCCTTTAAATTCTAAGCGAAACCGAGAGAAAGAGGGATTTTTCTGCATTGCCAACCTCAGAAGCTTGAACACGCAGACTGCAGATTCGCACAGAAATACACGTTTGTAATCCATCCGAACGTGTCCAAATGTGCCAGTGCATGTTCGATCTACCCCTGGCGCCAGGAAGGCCAGGAAGTCGTTTGAGTCTGGTAACCTCATCCACTGTGCGATAACGAGCCAGCTAGTTCAAGCTAACTGGGTCCTCCGTCTACATCTATGAGGTCCATACCACTACTTCCGCGTTTCCTTTTTTACCGCAATGTCGACGCAACCGAGGACGAGGAAACGAATCTCACTTTTTTGGCTTCGCTATATCGTGACGCCGCACACCACAGTGAAGATGCAAAGTAGCCAACCCGCAAAAGGCGAGGAGAAAAAGAGAAGTTTAACAGAGAGCTTTTGGACGATCCCCCATAAATCTCTCTAATCCTTCCATTTTCGGGTAAAATATGACGTAACAGTTATACATGCACATACGTATATGCATAAACGGACGTAAAACTATCAACCTTTTGTATGTGAGTGCATGTCTGTACGCGCGCGGTAAAGCTGCAAGCTGGAAGAGACACTTAACGTGACCTCTCTTCTTTGCTCGTGCACTCACTACATATCTCCGAAAGCCTCCTTTCCATTTCCTCGTTCGCCTCGTCGCGCCGAGCCAGCGAGATCCGGGTTTTGCTAGAATTTAACCCCGTTCCTACACCCTCCCACTTTCCCATCCCTGTGTAAACCGTAAAGCTCGTGCTTGGATGGACGATGGTAAGCGCACACAACGAGGAAAAAACGAGAAGCATAATTGGAAAATGTGATTTTCATCTCGACCGGGAGAGGGGGAGAGAGTGAGAAAGAGAGAGAACACGAATCGCCTCGGTAAACTTCACCGTAAAATGTGTTAGCACGTTTTGCTACCGAATTGTATGACTACGTTGCCGTTTTCCGGCTTCTTGAGGAAATCGCCGCTGGGATAGGAAAATTGTGGCAACTCTGCTGGATACGCGGCTGTTTTCATAGAGGCTTAAAAAATTGTTTTAAAGAATCTAGTGGTATAATCTCGTAAAAATTGTCCCTGGACGTGTTAAATCCTGTTTGGCATCTATGTGACTAAAAAATCCTGCATATATTAACTTTAGCAGGCTACATCTACCTAGGCGGCTCAAAAACTGCATTCTCCAAAAAATATTTTGATTTCATAGTATTACCGTTTAGCTATATTCCCTGAAAATTTTATTGAAATATTCCTAAAATTGGATGAACCACCATGAAGCACCACACTCCAAACTATAAACGCGTTTTTCTCAAACGACTGTTTTCAAAGTCGATGAACTTGACGTCTCGACAACCACTTGATGGATGGTGTTCAAATTTACAGGAATTACGATGAGAAACATTTAAATGTCGTTGACGAACTGGCTGTTTTAAAATCGATCTTTGTTTTTCACTAGTTACGTAAAAATGACTTTTTGCATTGCTTTGTATACTCGAGTTTCAATTCGTTGCCACGTTGTTAAAAAGAAATGACATTTTAAATCGACAATCAGCAACGACTTGTATTTATTGCTAACTTGATTAACCCGTATGGGTTTTATGTTTCAGATAGACCGTTTAATCTGGAGTGTCCACTGCCAAACGTCGCGAACAAATCTCAACATCAAAACGTTTTCAGTATATGTACCTTTGTGCTTTAAAAATGCGTTCCATTTTCACTAACCGTTTTTCAGAAAAAAAATTCGGAATTTGGTCATTTTTTTCGGGCCTCTAGGTAGTCGTAGCCCCTTAAATCTGCATTCTTGTAGAAACTATCGAGCGGCAAAACACACTCTAGAAAAGAGTTCTTTGCAAAAACGGCGGGGCCGATTTTCGTTTTAAAAGTGTGTTATGAAACATTGATAAGGCCAATGAAAGAAATATTCCATAAAAAAATACGGGTGAAAAAAAATTGTTCAATTTCTCCAAGAAAAGTTGGAGGCGATATTTTATAAAATATAACCCCAAATTGTATCTGGAAACATTTGTTTCATTAAAGAGGTTGTCAACTTTATTAAACCTTAAAGCGTATAGTTCAACATATATTTTTACCAAATTTTTCGCAGATGATACGCATAGCGAAAAATGATGGCTGTGCATGTGACGTGACACAACATTTTATTTTTATTCTGGTTTTGGAAACGTTTAAACGCTGATAACTCCCGAATTAATTGAGATATCGACAAATGTCACAACATCTTTTTTCTTCATTTTAAGCATTATTTTGTTAAAAAATAAGAAAAAATGATAAGTTATCAATGTCAATGTTTTTTTTTGCTTCTACAGTGAAAACTATTTTTTAAAAGATGATCGCCTTTTTTATTTTCTTAAAAAAATTCTTTACAGTAGGGTGACCTGTTCTATAATTTTTAAGACTAGTTTCATCGTGGGTTTTCTTTCCTTCTATTTTTTCGGATTTAATTATATTTTTTTTGAGAAGATTTTTATCATTTCAATCCCCATCTCTCCTATCAATAAATGATGTAATCATATTTTATGAAAAGAATTGATCATATTTTTTTAAGAACATTTTTATCGTTTTAATGTTCAATAATGCTATTTAAAAAATTATTTTTTAATTCAAAATCATTTTTTTTCGTTACATTCCGCGCAAATAAAAAATAAACCGGTTAAGGCCCGTCGAAGCCGAAGTGGAAATGATCAATTCAGTAATAGCATTTTTGGAGATTAAAAAAATAAAAATCATTCAAAAATATTACTAATTAGAGAAAATAATGAAGAAAAAATGGGTCCTCGATGAGACTAGTCTTAAAAATCATAGAATGGGTCACTTTATTTTAGAGAATAGTCTGAAAAAAAATAAAAAAGGCAATCATGTTTAAAAAAAACTAGTTTCCACTTTAGAAGCAAAAAAAACGTTTACATTGATAATGGATAATATTGTCATCTTTTTTAAAGGTATGCTTCAAAATGAAAAGAAATGACTTTTGTCGATATCTCAATTAATTCAGGAGTCATCAGCGTTTAAACGTTTCCAAAACTTTCGAAATAGACTTTTTTTTGGAAACTTATAACTCTTAAAAGAGAAGAGATAAAAATCGAAAAATTGGTGTGGATATGCCTTTCATAGGGCAAGATTTTTTTTTAATCAGAAAAACAAAAAATGAAAAACTCAAATACCTGAGTAAATTTGTCAACAAATCGATTTTTTGTCTTGTAGTTTGTAGTTCAAAGAATATTGTGTATAAATTTCATGTAGAAATTTGCAATATTGAAGAAGTTGTGGGTTATTATGCGAAAGGCAGCAGAACGTCGAGTGCGCGGTCGGTTGGGTCTGCAGCTGTCGCGCCGGGGCAAATATTGTTCAAATATTGTCAACATTGCTGCCAATATTGCCACATGCGTTTTTAACTGTGGGGCAAAATCCTATCTCCAAGTGATGGATGCCTTGGGAATTCAAGTCGTGAGAAATGCTGACTGGCAATGCCAGATCGAGGATGCGGACACCACATTGCGCGGAGGCTAAAATTCTTGTTTTTCTCGTTCACCACGTAGGGGGTTTTCATTTGATTGAACCATTGCTTTATTATGCAACCAAAATCGTCGAAAATTGCGAACGAAAAACGAATGTTAAATTAAAACGGTCGGAATTCCGTCAAAAATGAAAATTTCAAAAAATTCCTACGAGGCGAACTCCTTTGTATATTATATTTCAAGAATCCGTTGCGTTTTCATGTTTCAGATTAACCGACTGCCCGGAAATCTTGGCACCACAAGCCATGTCAACGAACACGTCTGACGCTGATCACAACAACGGCGCTTCCAGTGACCGAATTCATTTTAAAAAACTCCTAAACATACCTCAATGTACATATTTTCCAATAAAGCAAACCCGGATCCAATCGAAACATTAGTTTTTGAGATAAAAATTCCCGAAGTTTACCTGTTTTTCTCGCCGTTTACTCAGGTACCTCCCCATAAACACCCCTATGTCTAAGAGTTCGTAAACTCCGTTTTGTAGTTTTGGGTTTCTTATGTAAATCCTTTACCAGTGAAGGGGCTAGTGCATAGAGGGAAATTGCGAAACGTCTATACCAATACAGCCGATCCCAGGTTCGCTCCCCAGTTACGAAGCTGCGTCGCGTTTCGCGGAGAAACGAATCATGGTCGACAGGTTATACACACACACACACACGACACATACATCACGCTCGTATCCATTTTTCTCCGAGACTAGGAGGCTGAGATTCGAACCCGAGGTTCTGGTTTAGTGGCAAGCATCCTAACAACTGGAACGGCACACCGGTGGAATTCATTTTTTCACATTATTTCTTACTAATTTACGTCAAAACTAATACTTAAAAAGTGGAGAATCTAATCAGAATAATTCCTTACTCTGGCCCATATCGTGCTTGTTATTTATTGGACGACCCTTCGACCGGATCAAATTATACTTCACTGCTATGATAGCCTATCGTTTTGATGGGATTGCATTTCATCGAATGGAGGATAAAAACGAAGGACGTCCCGTTAAAAAGAACTGGATTTCGGATGAAGATAAATACTCCACGAGGACTAAATATGAAGAAAGCTCAAATCAAAAGTTCAGTTGACATCCTAGACGACGGTTTCGAAAGTCCATTTCCAGTACCAGATGACGTTTATGAAGTAGAAATAAGTGACGCGATTCCTGAAGGCTAAGGAATTTTTTATTTACGAAGCGAAAGAGGAAAAAACACTTGCCGCGCATTGTGTAGACTATCGCTATGTCGTGTAGACTATTGATTTATTCTTATATGGAAATATATGTGAATGCGTATATGTGAAACGAAGAACTGACGGACAATTCGCATCTCAGCAATTACGTATTCATGGAATACATTCATGATATGTATATGCAGATGATACGAGGAGAAAATTAACGTAGGCATTGTAGACTCGAGTCCTGCACACGCGGTAACATCAATTTTGTGTTGTGCGCTTGTACAATCGATGACTGTTTATAACTGTTTTACCGGAAGATGTACATACAAGAATTGAGGAACCGAAATACAAGATGATTGGCCTTAGCTAATTGCACAGCTGCTATATATACGTGGATGTATGGGACTCTCGATTCCTTATTGCCCCCGTTGAAGTATTTATTTATTTTAACAGCACTGTCGAAAAAACCTGACTATATAAATCTTAAAATCTAAAAATATAAATTTGTTGTTCCCCCCACCCCCTTCTCATAGCAGAAAGAATACGATGCAAAGTGCGGTATTTCCGGAAGCCACTTTCGAGTTAAATAGGTATTCATTCGATACTACCGAATTATATCCCCGTGAAAGTATTCAACCAGGGCTTTGACTAGGCCCCGTTTATTTTTCCCTTACTCTGCAAGGGTCCTAACATGACGCCCGACCAGGTCCCTTGGAGGCCGATCACACTTTGTCGACGAGGGCCTAAAGAGGCTTATGAATTAGGGCCCGACTGGTTGCCTCAAGAGAATTCGATTTGATGTACATATTTGTATCTACACGTTGTTTCAATGTCGATACCGCGCACTGGTGTGGATCGCAGGAATATAATTAACCGAAAATACTGCAATACGCGCCCAAGAAACCGGCCAATTTTCAAATCCATTCTTCTATAAATATGAGAGGGAATAGTGTTTTTTTTCAACACCAAACTTTTCGGCTATGCAATATTTTTTCTCAAAAAAGTTGCATCACGGTATCGTGAGGCTTTTGTATGATTCCGATTGGTTTGTTCGCAAATGGCTTGTTTTTTTTTCACCTTGTTGTTGGACCAGGCGGAAGTACTTTTGAGCTGTTTTGTAATATCTCGTTTGGGAAAACATGTAAAAAGTGTTTACCTTTTTAAGGGGCGGGTAGGGGTTTGCACTTTTGACAAATCGATTTTTTTGTCTTTTCTTATAGTTAAACATTTCAAGAATATAATCCCAAAATTTCAAGTCGATCGGAGCAAAACTCTCGAAGTTATTGACTATTTAGTCCCGCTCCTCTAACACTGTAGCTCGCGTTTCAAACTGTAGCTAACACTTCAAACGCGTTTTTTTCGATACCACTTTTTCAAAGTCCGTGTTCACTGCCATTTGAAAACTACATGACCGATTTATTTCAAAATTGGTACACACTTTCTACGTATAAAATACCTCCCGCCAACGGTTAGTTTGAGATTTTTTTTACATTGAGGGGGTTTTCCATCCCCAAAATGGCGGAATTTTTCGTGAAAAATAGCACTTTTCACTTTACATGACCACCAAAAATTTAGAAAAGAAAAAAAAATTATCGAACACCATTAGGGGGAGGATTTGACGATACTTTGACTAAATTTTAATGGTACTTGATTTCAGATAATTTCTAGCTGAGATACAGTGAACACCGCAAATCGAGCTTTTCCAAAGGCGTTCTTGGAAAAGCTTTGTCACCGGCTTGTTTGTGGATATTTTCGCGTACAAATTTCATGGAATGTTCTTGAAATTACACTTAACAATGTACAAAAGGTTTCAATAAATTTACTCTATCCATATAGATGGAAAAAAAATCGCAAAAAAGTGTTTTTTTTTCACGCTGAAACCCTACCCTCCCCTCAAGTATAGAAATTGCATAAAATTACAAG